>JAACJT020022597.1:44870-74989 GCA_009936485.2 Gymnarchus niloticus | reverse complement strand
AGCATCATTTAGTGTCAGCATTGATTGGTAGTTCGGAATACTCCCACCCACCATGGGTTTTGAAGCATCATTTAGTGTCAGCATTGATTGGTAGTTCGGAATACTCCCACCCACCATGGGTTTTGAAGCATCATTTAGTGCCAGCATTGATTGGTAGTTCAAAATACTCCCACCCACCATGGGTTTTGAAGCATCATTTAGTGCCAGCATTGATTGGTAGTTCGGAATATTCCCACCCACCATGGGTTTTGAAGCGTCATTTAGTGCCAGCATTGATTTGTAGTTCAGAATACACCCACCCACTATGGGTTTTGAAGCCTCATTTGTTCAATCACTACTTTTCCCATCAGAAGCTGAATTGTGGACTCTACTGCTCGTCCTTACAAATGGATGATTATCATACTCAGTTGAACTCGTGTTCCCTACTTTTTCAAGTAATATACTGGCCAATAAAGCTGCTTCCTATGACACTGATATTGCATGTTAAAATTTTCTCGGGGCCAAATGAATGGGAGTTTAATGTAAAATAATTTGCATTTGCATTCACTTTTCTAGCTCCGTGTGCCAGTAAGAGTGCAACAGAAAGATAGAATGAGCACCTATTAAAGCGACTAACGTGAGCTTCCACTCATGTAATTCCCGTCCCTTTGCTCTTCAGCTCTTCTTGGTGACCTCTCTGACCTTGCTGATCTCTTGGGCTTCTCTGGCCTCCTGGTCTCACTTTTCCTTTGTTACCTCCTTGACCTCTCTGACCACCTGGTCTCTAAGAGTTCCCTGACTTCTCTGAGCTCCTGATCTCCCTTACCTCCCAGAATTTCTGGTCTTTCACACCCCATGGTCTTATGTGGTCTCTTTAAGTTCCTGATCTATTTGATCTCTCTGACCACCTGGTCACACGTGGGCTCTCTGAGCTCCTGATCTCTCTGACTACCCTGCCCTCCCCGAACTTCTGACTTCACAATTGTTCAAGGTACATCTGGTATCCCGTCCTCTCTAGATGACTCTGCCTACTTTTCTTCCAATGGCAATCTTCTAGGGGCCATTGGTTGTCCAAAGTTCCAAGACTGAGGACAGCCAGTCTTCCACACATTCTCCTTAACTTTTCTCTGGTTGTCTTTGGGGCTTCAAGCTCTCTTGGCTTGTCACCCAGCTGAAATAAACATTGAAGTCACTCAAGCAGCATTGCAGAAATTCACAATTAATACAACTCATGATACAACGCATAAGCAATGTGTGAATTAAGCCAAGATTGGAGCCTGGACATACCACCTCCTTCAAAGAATGCTTACAGACTACATTTCTCTTAGATAGTCATGGCTGCCAAGATAAAATGTTCAAATAATAGTTGTAAAATGTGATTTAATATGCCTTCCTGTACTCAGTGTTGGCTATATCTCCATAAAATGTAATAAAACATACATGTAAATCTGTAGGTGGTGTTGTAGCAAGCCAAACAACATACTGTAGCCTATGAGACAAAGCTAGGGAGGAAAGATGTCATGGTACATCGAGGAAGACTGTTCTGACACATGCTGATGCTGTGAGGGTTTCTTGTCATATTGGTGTCTGACATGAGAAGGAGCTTAATCTCCACATTAGTCAACAACTTTATCCCTTCATATCCATCCATCTTGCATATGTGTTTATAAGACACATGGTCACATGAGCACGGAAACACAGGGCAGGGGAACACCAAACGTTGCCAGCTTTATATCTACCACTTTAACGGAAAATACTCTTTTTTTAATGTCTAGTTTTATTGCCAAAATCCTGGCATTAAGTTAAAATCATCGTTGACTACCCTTTCTGCAGTCGCATGTGGTCACATCCTGCTACCCGGGGTACAACACAGAGCCGTGCCAGCTCACCTCTGCATAAAGAAAACCTTGGCAGAGAAATGGGACGTCAAGCTGCTGCATGAGGGAGGGGGTAGCGGAGAACCCCACCAGCAAACCAGGCCTTAAGCCTGATCTGTATTCATTTTTCATTCGGAACAAGCCGACGGAGAGCAATAAGGGTGTTCCCACGAGACTTTGGCTGTGTGAGGGTTGTGCGCTGGGGATCAAAGCCCATAAAAGAGCGGAGGATACCTCGGTGCCCATCTCGCTATGAGTGCGTGCTGTCTGCCCGGCCTGAGTTAATGTTATTATCTGGGACTGCAAGGCTATGGTCCACTCATGGCTCTCTGGGGTACGTTAATTGGCTCCAGAGCTCACCCTAACAACACATCAGACTTCCACAGCCCACAACCATCCTCATCCCGGTAAACTCTAAACAACATTTCGCAAATAACACCAACTTAGTAATAAGTGGCTGGGTGGGTAATTATTGTAGTTACAAGGTGCCTCTCTTGCATTGTTATGTAAAAAAATGCCCTTTTTGGTGAAAATAAACTGAGAAAAGCCGTTAATATATTCTGTTAAGCAGAGAGATAGGAGCTCTGCTAAGTAATTAACGTCTTTAGGGGTTCAGTAACATGCTCCCTTCGGGCAGAGGGGTATTAAAAGAATTTTTAAAGGGAATGTTAAAGTGAATCGAGCTGAAATAAAACATACCAATAGTTACAGCTTCAGCTGTTAGCTGTCAGCTAAGCCTGCCCTTATTACACAGGAATCACAGCCCAGCGGATGGCAGCGCCGTGTTAAGGCAGACAGCACACCCAACCACCCTCCACACGGGATCTTCTACAAAGCAGTGGTGGCAATGTGCTGGTGGTCACACCGAAATTTGAAGTTCCGTAATGTGCAGGGCACCCTTACATTAAAACATGATGCTACAGCTAACGAGCAATGGTTTGGCTGTAACCTTCTGAGCAGCTGACGTCACAACGAAGGGAAAAGCAGGTTTCGCTGGGCAAAAAGGAAGTCAATTTCAATCCTTCGCTAGGAAGCTTCGATCCTCAAGAAGCAGGCTGTACTACTCATCCAAGCCTCCAAGTCAGGTGTGGAGGTGGTGAGGGACCACCAGCAGGGCCTCCACCTCCACCTGCTCCATGTTCCACAAGCACAAATGTAAAATCTGCTACTTCAGCAGTCTGCAGCATTCCCCGTCTTGCGGGTTTACCAGACATCTGCTGCTTTGCAGGGGCTTCATTATGGACTATCCAAGATGAGCTGCAGAAACTCTGTGAAGATAAACAGTGGTCCAGCAGCAAAACTCGTTTGTAATCCAAACGCTTTTTCTCTCTCTCTCTGTAATCTGTGCCATAATATAAAACCCTGAATATACCTCTGTGGCACCAGACCACAGTACAGCCAGCATTAAAAGTTTACAGGACTGAGCACGGATGTACACCCCTCCAGAGCTAGGGAAGGCCCCACCCCCACAAATATCATTAAAGGTCCAACTGAAAATGTCAGTAAGACAGTCAAAATCCATTTTCATTCCAGTATTTCTACGTTTTCTGTGATCTAATTTAGCTACCAGCTGTCTAAGTAGGAGGACATTGTTATGTTTATTGAAGTTAAATCTCATATGCAGAAATGTGCCAAAGAAATATTAAAAGAGCTAATGTCATCAGACGTTTCTCACACTTAGCGGTTATGTTTGCTGTATGGGGTAATTATGGCGATGTTAGAGGTTCTGTGATGTACCTAAGATAAATATCACAATGGCACATCTCAAACCCTGACTGAAATTCAGCTTGAACAAGGTTCAGATTCTGGTATCAAGCCATCCATCACTCTGCTTCTCCAGAAAGCCCAGGTAGAGGCAGCCTGGGTTGGAGACCAATCCATTCCCAGGCACTGGGGAGAAGATACCCTGGATGGAACGTTGGTCTGTCTTGGAGAAGGGACACCACAAATAGGATTGCATTGTCTATGATCATTTGAAAATGTCAAGATTAGAAAGTTGTAGAAAGACATCCATACTTCATCAGTAAAATCCAGTATGAAATTGGTTAGGTGCTGGTTTTGCAGAGCTTCTGAAGTACCAGCTAATGGGCCAGGCATTCTCTCTGGTCAAAGCCATCTCTTATTTTCAGAAGTATGTGTGGAAATCTCAGATTTACCACTGATTATGTGTGTTGAAGCCTCATTGTTTCCGTTTTATGCAAATGTCGCATTTTCAGATTAATTCAGATCACGTTTCATCTGCATGAGAGTATGCTTACCCACCCTGTGTAATGAACTAATCAGTAGCTATTTAGCATGCAAATGAAAATACTTCAAATATGGGACATATTGTAAAGAAACCATACATTGTATAGAGTTTATCCTAAATCATTTTGGAACTTGCATTTATTCACATGGACTTGTTATGTGGGGAGAAATGTAGAACGTGCATGAATGCTCGTTTTTCATGTTTAATATATATGCTGAATATAGCCGGAGATGCCACTTTCTATTTATTTTCATCTTATGCATGTTATACCATTTTTTTATTGCGTCTATGGAGAGCCTGAGGTCACTGAGGCTGTCCACTCTTTACAGACAGGTCAACTGGTGTCAGCCTGTGTCTGTGGATAGCCTGTGGTCACTGAGCCTGTCTTTTGTCAACATTGTTTCTTATCTCAGGTGTCCTCCACTAATGTACATTTTCTGTTTCGTCACCGATAGCAAGTTTCTCTAGTTCCTTTTCTCTCACATTATCTGTCAGCCAAATATCTTGATTCTGTATGGTGTGTCAAAGATAATATCATATTCCTTCATGTGAACTATGAAAGTGGCAGCAAAGTAATTCATTCATTTTTTTGGTCTCTCAGGTAGAACATTTCTTTTCACACTACAGTAATTCATTTGACGCAGGTTACCACAGCATTTTGTTCACTATGAAAAGACATGGGACTTAAGGATTGGTTCCTAACTATAAGTGATAAGTTCCCAAAAACCTCCATTGTGAAGAACACAGTCCTTCTTATGCAGATTGAGTCTCTTTCTAGTGGTTTGTCTACTGCTGTCACGAGCCACCATTGTGTTTGGTGCGGAAATCCTCGACTCTTGAGTTGTAGGGCAGTAAGGCCAGGATGCTGAGGTTGCAGGTGCAAGTGTAGACCAAGTTTAATAATGAAACAAAAGAACAAACACCAGCCTTTGATCTGGACACAAGGGAACAAACTCAAAGATAAAACAAGACAAAAGACACAAAGACACAGACAGGCATGACTAGGAGCAATACAAATAAAACTGGTAACAAGCCTTAACACAGGCAACTCTGACCACCCTAACAAAAGAAATAGAACAACATACTGAACAACAAACAGCACAAACTCTCAACGAAGACAAGACTTAAGCAACATAAGAATCAGGTAAGACAACCAGGCCAAAGGAGATTAAACTTAATAGGGAAACGAGAAGCATGGGTAGACCTAGAACTCCAGGTTGGACTTGGGGAACCCGGAGCACTGGTGTAAATGTGACAGAGCACACAGAAGTCAAACACTTTGTGATTTAGTTTTAAGCCTGTGCCCTGATGCATGACACACATAACTTTAATTTCTCAAGAATGTGTCTCACCAGCTCATCTTCCCCCTCTGCGGGGGCCTTGAAGCATGACAATGAGGACATGTCAGGAATTACATATTCCCTTGTACACTGTCACAGAAATATTAGTCATTTTTCCAGTCACCTTCCAACGAGTTACTCTAAGACAGGGTCAGGCTAATCCCAGGGTGCTCGGCAGAGGAACTCTCTGGACAGGATGCCAGCTCGTCACAGGGCACCGGCAAAACCCACACTCACTCTAGGCAGGTTTCAGATGCCAGTTTGGCAAGCTGCATGTCTTTGGACTGTGGGGGGAAGTCCTCCCAGCATGGGTAGAACTTGTAATCTGTAGGCACACAGAACAAGGGTGGTGCTCAAATCCCATAGCCTTGAGGCATCAGGTGTGGCAACCTGCAGTACCTTGGTACCCATGACAGAGTTCATTTAATAGTATACAATGCAATAATTACATTAATCATTTTCCTAATGAACTGATTACTATTCTGTACCAGTTCATCCTAAAAAGATAGCCTTGTTTAGCTGTTTAAATAAAAAAAAGCCTTCACCCAGCCCCAAGCAAAAAATCTACTCCTGAGCACTTAAAAATATGCTTACTTCAAAACGATGTCATTTAATTAACAGTTTCTGGTAAATCTTGCTTAATTTATGCAGCAAACACAACAGGGGCTGCTCAGAACCTGCATTATGAGGTATAAGGAGTGAACGATTATGGCCAGGCCTGCTTTTTTAAGCAGGCTTTTAAGGCAATTAGGCCGTGTATTGAAAGAGTCATTCTTCTCTTCTACACTATCAATACATTATTTTCCTCTTGGCCGCTTTAAGGCGGAGTCTCTACTCCAGTGGAGATTTATACTGGATAATTCCTTCCTGATTAAAATAACTAAGGACTCCAGATTTCTTATTTTATCCAGCTGAGTGTGAGCAAAGAAAAGATAGAAAGAGGGTCAGTGGTCTTAACCCTTTGTGTGATGAAGGCAAACTAAGAACAATTTTTTAAATTATTAGCCGATACACAATCAGTAAAACGTAATGTGATCCATTACCCTAGCTTCCTCCCACCATCATGCAGTTAGACTAAATTGCCTGTAGTTTGTGCGTGTGTGTGTGTGTGTGTGTGTGTGTGTGTGTGTGTGTGTGCGTCTGTGCCCTGCCATGGACTGGCATCCCGCCCAAGGTGTTTCCACTCTTTGACACCCTTACTGCCTGGGATAGGCTCCAGACAGTGTTTTGTGATATGAAGCCTGTTTTGAAGTAGATAACTATGGCATTTTGACACGAAGATTCAGAATCAGGATCAGTTTATCTGCAGACTATTCTTTCCTAACTTTTCATTTGACAGGAAACTCTACTCAGTCCTCCAGCTTCAGGGTTACAGGCAAGAGACCTGTGTGCCTGTCAGCAGTCAGACAGGACAACACCTGACTTGTTTTCCATTTACACAAGCAGGAGTACAAGCATACAGGAAGTAGTCTGGTTTATCATTTCTCATCATGCTCTCCTCAGGTAAGAGTGATGGTTTGGGTCAGACCACTGGTTCAGTCATTTATCCAACACCCCTGGAGCAGTTGAGGTTAAAAGGCTTGCCCAAGTGCACGACAGTGATTACTTTGCTGGCTGTGGGATTTGAATTGGAAACCTTCTGGAGTCCCAACCCTCAGCACCACAAACCGGTAGCAAGACTGTTATGTCGGAAGGTTATGTTTTACATGACCACGACTTACATTTGCCCATCCATCTTCTAACTGCTCAACATGGCCAAGGTGACAGAGAGGTTGGAGTCCATCCTATGGCAGCAGAGGGCACAAGGCTGGGAAATGTGCTGCATGATGCAAACATGTTGGCATCTATACCCAAACTATGGGCATGCAATTTAGAGATACCAAATAGCCAAAGTACATGTCTTTGGACTGCAGCAGAAAATCTGAAAAGAGAGAGTATGAAAATTACACACACACACAGTAGTTCTAACCTTACCGGGACCTTCCATTCATTCCTATGGGCCTAACCCTAATCCTAACCATGGCAACCCTAGCCCTTACCCAGCTCTAACCTTAACCATAAGTAACCCAACAAAATACAAGAGTTTTGGCTCTTTTGGTTTTTTGACTGCATTCACAGATTTTTATAAAATTGAGTTATCTCTTGTGGGGACATGACAAACGTCCCCACGAGTTAAAAATGTCAGGTTTATATTACCTCCTGAGGACATTTTATCCCCATAACATGTGTGTGTGTGTGTGTGTGTGTGTGTGTGTGTGCTTGTGTGTATGTGTGTGTGTGAAAGTATTGGATACATCATCCTTGCAATCTGTTGGGTTAATCACTCTTGATTTTCATTAATAGTGGCCCATTCCATAAAGTGGGTTAAAGAAATCCTACAGCTAAACTTAAGCTCTGATTGAATAAAACTGAATTCCTAATTTCAGGATTTGTCAATTTCCTGAATCTATCCTACTTTCCCCAATTGGCATTTGGGTTTGACTCAGTGGCGGCTGGTGGTCTTTCAAGCAGGGGAAGGAAGTTTTAGACCTACATCATAAAATTAGTCAATTATTGCTCGCTGTGACCTAGTTTGAAATAAACGAACAAACTTTACTAAACCGAAACAAGGAGCAAACTCAAGAACGCTATATTTATGTTTTTATTTACAGTAGGATATGTACAAATGAAAATAGTGGGCTATATCGCTAGCAAATAACAGACTACGAGTGGCAGCTTGTCTCATGAAATCACTCGCTAAAAATCTGCATGGAACCAAACTTGAAATGCTCTGATGTCAAAATGCTGTCAGTCAAAAAGAGGACCAGCCCCCCTGACAGTTCCTCCAATCATCATACAGCATCCTGGCCAGCCCACTGCCCCATTTAGTCCCAGAGATGCTGAGCTTTCCAGGAAATGATGTTTTGAAGCATTTGTTCAATAAACGTCCAGCTGCACTGAAAACACAGCATATTCTGAAGTGCCATTGAAGTCCAGTGAAGCTGCATGTCAATGAGGTTTAATATGGATCGTGCTGCCACGGGAATGTATGGGGAAAAAAATCACATTAGACGACCTGCAAGGAATTATTGCTGATTCTGAATGAACTAGTCATGAAGTTGAATATGTTTTAGCACGCTCTTTGCAATAGCAATGTAAATACAACAGTACATATTTAACAAATTTTTTTGTGACATTTTAGAGGAGGCAGAGCTTCCCTTGTAGTCTCAGAGCAGTCACCTCTGGTTTGACTATAGGATTTTTTTTAACCTGCTATCTGGAATGGGCCCCAGGTCCTTAATCAAACTCGGGTGTGTCACCTTCGAAACCATGACAACCTCACAACGTCTGTTAACAGCTCTCGTATATTTGTTAACGCTGGACTGCAAAAGGCTGCTTCCGTGTCACTTAAAAGACGTTGGATGAACATGATTAGCAGAGAAATGTGCTAAAAGCTGGATAACACCCGCTTAAGAAGCACGAGTCTCAAATAAACAGCTGTCACGAGGGTCTGAATTTTCAATTCAACTCAGAGCACTGAAATGTATATGAAATATCTTACCATTGCCAAACATGTTAAATATTCCAAAATGGATTGTCCCTTTCTTTGTCCTTTCTTTGTTCTAAGCTTCATTTTTGTGGGTTAAAATGCCAACAGTTTTCTGTAATCTGTAGGAGTCCTGTGATTATTCAGCTGCAGGACCCCGGTCGCCACGTTTGTGTAATCACTTTGCTGTCTGATTCAGCATCGGCATTTCATTTGATTATCTTCCCAGACCCATGAGTCTCACTGCTTGCCAAAGTGTCGTTATATCACTGAAATAATAATCAAAGTTAATTATCACCCACGCACACCCCAATACCCTAAAATACTGGCAGCTATTAGAAAAACCTCTGTTCCCCCAGAGTGGATCACTCATTCTGTGCTTTGCAGGGCGATGGCACTTTCATACCACGGTCAAATGGGCAGGTAGGTGTGGAAAAGTAGCAAAGGAATGGTTTCACTGACACAAAAATTTAGCAGAGAGCGTACTGACAGTAGGCCAACACAGAAATTAATTAACGATCTAACATCATGAAAAATGAAATGATAAGATTTCTTTTACAGTAACTTAAAGGTGACTATATTTATATATTTAGGATCTGCCATCATATGCAATTCAAAAGTAGTGATCTTCGTCCTAGTCATTCAGGATTTAATAAAGTTAAAAGTCCTTTGGCAACTTTGCAACAAACATGGCAAAAAGGGTCCTTCTTGATCAAAATCTGTGGAGTCTGAACATTTATGAACGGAAGAGATATGAAGCAAAACCTTTATATCTCTCTTACTTCAGATAAAATTCTTCGTCTCTCATTTACTTCTAATTACCCAGCTTCAGAAAGATTGTGAATTTATCATCAGTTTCACTGTGACATTTCTGAAAATATTCCATCCCAAATTCCAGAAAGCACTGCAGTATATACATAACAAGACACGCATGGATGCAGTGTGTTTAAGAAGCAGCAGAAGTATTTAGACAAATCATTCCCACCTTACATAAATGTGTGGCACTGGTTACTAACACACATCACTTCATTTTAAGTCTTTTGGAATAGGTGGTTTTGAAACGCTTTTATAAAAATTCCTACAAAGGTATGTAAGATCACGGTTTCCCAGTACATCTATTGCGGTCTGTATTCCTCACGAATGTTTCTCAGCGACTTTACACTGAGGCTTAACTGACTCTTTCTTTGCCGTGGTTGACCTTGACAGTGAAGAATATCAGCAAGGTTCATTCCGCAAGATCTGATTGGTCACCATATAGGAAATGCACAAGGCCAGCTTGTTACCATCTCCAGTGAGATACATTCCGGCTTTCAACGTGCACTGAGAAAAGAAAATCTTTCAGAAAAAAGGTTTGTAAATTGGAGTGGATTTGATAGACATAGGGATATGGATCTGTATAAGTTATTTATCATCAAGTCTCATACTGAGGTAACGTTTTTATTAATTATATGGCATTCTGAAAGCTGACTAACATTTTTCAGTATTTTTGATCTGCTTTTCCTGTATTATTAAAAACTGCCAATGGTTTGGATGATAAGTTTTCAGAGTCAAAACTTAGAAGCAAAGGTTTACTGATCTCTCAAATTATAAAGAAGAAATGTTTCAGTATGTTTCGATATCAGATTGATGACTAAAACCATAGACCCTCTCCCTCGTAGCTGTCTGACAGTTTCTTGTTCCAGCTTGATCTAGAAGGTTACTAAATGTCACAGGTAAGCGCAGGGGAAAGCAGTCTTCTGGGGGGTATGAGTTAATTTTCCATTTGACCTGAAATAAGAGCCACCCACATCTTGCACTCCCCCAATACTGCAGTAAAGCGGCCAAGATCTGAACCCTGCACCACTGGGGGGGAAGTCCCTGGAAGACTGAATGATAGTCTATTAGAACCCCCATGCATCAGTATGGCACATTGACTCAAGACACAATATTTCTTAAGAAAATAAACACTTTTCCTGACTTAACTGACTTAGATGTAGAAATAAAGGCAACCAGCCTTTATTCCCGTCTGAGGGAATTCCAGACACGCAAGCAAAGCACACAGTAGCCGATATGTAAAACAGCACGATGAAACTACCCAAATTTTCACTTCCCAGAATGCCAGGCTATTGAGGCACCGTATAAGGAGTCAGAAGACAGCAGTCTTTTTTCCAATAGGTTTATCTCTATATGAAAAAGTGTCATCATGCGTGAATAGCTCTACGGCAAAAAACACCCGTCGTCAGTAGCCGGAGACAGACTCCAGAAAATCTGTGACTGTAGTTTCCACGGTGCAGTGTGTAAAATCTTGTCCTTTCACGTTTGTTCTTATTTTCACCGAAAAGGCCTTTAAATTTGTCCTCCTGCACATTCGGTAATGGAAACAAATTAAGCACGACAGCGTACAAGCCAAAATTGTGTATTAAAAATAGCAGGAGGACTAAGGTTCATTTTCCTGTGGGTGTAGCGACACACACAAGCCCCACTTTGACCTTTTACCTTGGCATCTGGTTGTGTGGAATTAACCTCTGGTTGGGTGAACAACAGTGCAAGGTGGTTTTTCTGCATTCAGGCAGAGAGAGACTGCAAGAGGTCAAGCGAGGGTGACTCCCCTGTCTGGTTGGGAATGAGGCCAAAGTCTGGCTCTCTTCCTGCTTCTGTCAAGTGTGGCAGTGGGAGATGAAGGCCACTGTCTCGTGAATCTGATGCAGTGAGACATGCCGATTTCATTTAGTACTGCTGTTTTATTGTTAATGTAGTTGGTAATAATTAAATGCCAGCAGCAGACTGTCATGGTAAAACACATTTGCTAATTGAAGCATTTTGAACATCAGTGCCGTCATAAACATGGAAGATTTGCTTACGAAATCTTTACGTGACCTGCAACAAAAACGACACCACACCCATCCACCCATCTTCAATCCCGGGTCAGAGGGAAAGCAAAACTCAGTGGTAAAAAAAAAAAAAACATATATAATAATTTGAAACTGAATATTTCACTGTCAATATTTAGATTAAAATTATGTAAAAAGATGCAAATTATTGATATTCCTCAATATTTAATCATTTAGTTATTCTGTTGCCTCATACCTCTGAGCTTTGAGGTTCGAATCCAGGCTGCACTGTTTGTGTGCTTTTCTCCCGCAGTCTAAAGACATGCATTTATGATAATTAGCATTTCTAAATTGCCTGCAGTTTATTATTGTACATGTATGTGCCCTGTGATGAACTGGAACCTCATCCAGCCTGGTGCCCTGGATTAGGCTCCAGATCCCACCTGGACCTTGATCGGATGGATGGATGGATGGATGGATGGATGGATGGATGGATGGATGGATGGATGGATAGCTGTGCTCTAAACTAGGCCCCGATTTTCTCCAATAATTCTATCACCACAGCTGCTGTTTGATGTTTTATTTTTCACCCTGGTAAAAAGCTACATTTCATATTCCTAACATGTTTTTTACGCCTTTCTTCCTTGTGCTCATATTTCCCTGAGCGGTGAGGGTGGGGTTGCCCCAGATCGGCCCCCGCTGTGTTCTCAGACTGAACCCTCAAGGAGAGCCGCTACACGGCTCATTCTGAGCCACATCCTGGCCCAGAAGACAAGCCTGTTGATCTTGGAAGACATCGAGCAAAAGGAGGCCAAGCAGACCAAGAGGGACAGCGGCCAAAGAGTCACTTTAACAAACATTATCACTCCGACTGCCCTCTCCTCTTTTACACACCTATTTATGAACCTGTACATTCATCCCCCCGCAATCTTTACCACTGTAAATAGAAAATATTATACCTTATTTATATAATCTCTCTTATAAGGAACGGCAAATCTTGTCCTCACAAGTCATACCATGTTTTCCCTCATCAGTTTGGTGAAATCGCTTAAACTCCAAGCTGCACTTCTCATGGCTAATTATTAGGCTTATAACAATTATTTAAAGCCTGCATTTAGCCACTGTCTGTAATAGCTTTTAATCCAAAACAGAATTTTATACACATGCTGCATTTTGGCAAACAGAAGTATTTCACGGTGCTTATTGAGGTTAAAGCAGTTCTGCTTCTAGTCAGGAATAAACGGAGGTTCCAGTTGCATTGGATCACAAGATATCTTTTCCACATGTAAGGGAAACAGAGACAGCACCACAGCAGTACTACTGCAATACCGTGGAAGTCAGACTCAGTAGATTGTGGCAGAGGAAAACGGTCTGATATATGTAGTTCTTTTAAAAGTTTAATCAAAAAAGTGCATCCAGTTAGAATGACCTCCTTCCTTTCAGAAGTCGCGTACTTTAGTTCTTTGTTCTTACATCCACATTTAATTTTTTTGCAGACATTTTTGTCCGAAGTGACGTACGGAAAGGCAGATGCATCATAGCATATGGCAGGAGTTATCTAAGACACACGTGTGGCTAGGCTAAGCCACCAGTCGGGGACAGGTGACATAGTGTAAGTTAGCACTGGAACAAGAGCTATACAGCAAGCAAGGAAAACCCAGCTGAAGTGATTTACAAATTAAAAGCAAGAGAAAGGTCATACTAGGTAGGCATAACAACAGAAGAGCAGGGACAAGGGAAACAGGTGAAAGGAGGGATGGGTCGTTGGATGAGGTAGAGGTGATCCTGGAAGAAGCGAATCTTGAGGTCGACAGGATGTAGATGAGCAGGTCGTTCCACCACTGAGGGACCCCACATGCGAATGGTCTGCAGTGAGATGTCTCACATGGAGAGGGGATTACCAGACAGCGTTGCTTTGATGAGCGAGGCCAAGTGTATGTTTTGAGGAGTGACTCAACAGAGGTACCAAAGTCAAACACGTGCCGCTTCTCCGTTGCTGAAATGCGTAGCTTGGGCATCTGCAGGGAGAATTGGAAGACGACACGATGTGCAATTACACAAACGTGCCGAAAGCCACATTTTCCAGTATGATGATCTATAGCACAATGAAATAGATGTGAAAGAGTCCTCGTCAGAGGATAGCAAGTTCCTCTGCCTGGAAGGTGAGGAGCCACCGCTCTGCAGCTTTTCTGAGGAGATTCCTGAGCCTCCTTCTGCCGTTAATAATACAGAAGGTCGCTGTATATGAGAAGGGCAGTGTCACCAAAAAGTAAAACGTATTGTTTGTAATTACAAGCGTCCAGCGCTGAGCATTCAGCCGGCCGAATTCGATTACTCCGTCTCCTCCCGCTTCTGCCTCCCCCCAGCCACTCCACACTAGCTGCCTGGTTGTACAGCTTTGACCCTCCGTGGTCACTGTCAAGTCCCACCTCAATTTGTCATCATGCCCTCTCAGCACTCGGTCGCCGTGTCCCCACTAACCCAGACCCATCCCCGGTGCCTCCAGACGGTTATTTTTATCGCCTCTTCACGTCTCTCTGATTCAGAAAATGGGAACCCAAACAGAAAATCAACAATTATATCGGTACTGACTTCACAAAGTAACACTGACTGTCCAGCGGACATCCGATACGCCTCATTTGCGGCTGCGTGTGTATGCATATATGAGCATGGCACGAAATTAAACTGAGGCACATCTTTAAATTCACTCTCACTTCCACTGTAATCGATGTGAGGGCTCATGCAGTTTCCACGCACGATACACCAGGTCTGGCACGCGTCGTGAATTTCAGCCAAAGGCTAATGAAGTTCAACAATTTCTCTAACTAACCATGGGTGTTATTTGTTGCATACCCAATAAACAGATTGATCAAAAGGAGCATGAAACTGGTAAGGGAAAATAAATCTGTTTCCTGGTCTGCCCCATCAAGACTCCTATATGTGGGCGTGGCCTTTTGGTGAAAGTCACTCCCACCACGAGAACATATTTACGTTGAAGTCTTCTGATTTGAGGCCATCTGTCATTATCCACATCTAAGCTGCTTAAGTACATCGATGATTTTACAGCTGAGGGTTTGTATTTACTGCTTGGATTCTGCAGTAAGAGGTGGAATTCAAGTTTACATGCAATGTGCTAGGCCTCAGTGTACACAAACAAAATGGCAAAGACACTTTACGTTTAGTACTGTGATCCTTTTATTACGAGTCACATTCTGTGATGGAAACACGACACAATGACTCTGGATGGAGTTTTATTTAGCAAGATCTGTAAGGTCATTAAATGAGATCAAGTTCACGTGTGTGAAAAAGACAGGGCTTATCATACACCAGACCTCAAGCACCACAAAGATTTTGGAATTCATTCATTTTTATATAGCGCCTTTCCCAACACGGTTGCCCAAAACAAAAAAAAAAAATCAGAAACACTAACGGACATACCACAGTTTATGGTAAAAACAGTAATGCACACCTGTGTTTTAGTAAAGTATTGAGACAATAATAGTATTTAGTAATAGTATTAAGACAGATAACTTTATGTCCTAGATGAGTTAATACAGTTAATACAAATGAGTTAATGAGTTAATACAAATATGTATGTGCCCCTGCCTTACTGACACAGAGTAACAGAGTGACAGTGATGTGTGTGGAGACACAGCATGTGACCTCTGCATCATCCAGCTCCCACTATGATCCACGTATAGGAGCAGTAGACTCTGCATGCCTGTAACCTGCAGCCTGGCGTCAGGTCGGTCCGCTGCCTGTCACCCGTTCTTTAAATAGAGCTGCAACATGCAGGGAACCATCGACACACCGAGCAGGGGCTTCAGGAAATTACCAGATACCAGAGAATGGGACAGAAAGAGCGTTCTCAGACAGAACCAAAAAAATGCAGGTGTCATTAAATACGTATGCTTCACACACAAGTAAATGTATTTAGCACTTAACACTACAAATTATTTGTTTATCTCTTTAAAACTGACACGATTTTTCATATATATATATATATATATATATATATATATAAATTTTTATTTTTTTTTTTTTTTTTTTAAGCTAACGTGCCCCATGGCCAGAGGATGGCGGATTTTGTGGTCAAAGAAAGTGAATGAATATTTCAACACAGAGAAGTGACTAATCTGTATAGCAAACTAAAAACACACAGTTTATAGATGAACACATTGTAATACACACTGACAACAGTGAAATGAAGTGCAGTTTATTACACCAGTACCTTTAGTTGCACGGTTTACAGCTTCTCAGTCTGTTTAGTACACGGTCCATATATCCCTACAAAGTGACCTAACTAAAACTGTAAGACTTGATATAATTGCACTATAATGGCAAGATCGCCCTTCATTTATTGAGTTCTTACAGTTCTCTTTGATGCCGTTTTGTCTGTACAGATGCAGAGGTCTAACATGATAACCTTTGCCCCGGATCAATCAAACCTTCAGCTACCCTATGTCCCCTGTTGCTACATTATTATATTATTGTTGTTGTTCACATTTTTTTGTATCAGAGAATACTGGGATAACTAATCTAGCGATGATTTTAAAAAACGTGGAATTCTGGACAGGTTTTCTCACTGTCTACTCTAGGGTTACCCGTTAAGGAGGTCATGTGACATCTGCTGTCCTTTCAAAAAATGTCAAAAATCTTCCTGCCATGCACGATGCAACGCCGCCACCTACTGGTCAAAAGTCGAAAAATTATTTTTTAGGATTCTACATGTTTTCTTAAAACATATGTTATGAATTGTTTAGCGGTATATTTATAGAATTTTTGAAAATGAAGAATATTCTGTCTTCCTGTCAAAACTGAAATTTAAATTAACTAAATATTTCTATTAGGGGGGTATGACTGTCACCAAACAAGCAGTTAGATGATAGATGCAAATCAATCCAGAAATAATCAATCTATACATGCAACAGCATTATTTTTGAAACAGCACAGAATATTTTCCAATGACACCAACCAGTTTTTTGTTTCTTTTTTTCCCCCCAGCATTAAACCATATGTGTCACTGTAATACTGGTTTTAATAAACTGTCTCTGTATTGGTCTTTTTTTTTTTTTTTTGAAAACATGTTGTAAAGCTTTACAGATGCATTATGTTTTTCTTGACAAATATGACATTTATCCATAATATCACCTTGGATATTGGAAAATATGAAAAGATAAAGCAAAAATTTAAAATAAAAGAGTAAACCAATAATTCAGCATCACATATGCCTTGCATGTAGGTAGAAATTTGAACATCATAATGCATTTTTTAAGGAAAGAATTTGACATACAGTAGTCGTCACAATGTAATAAATGAAACAATGATATTATATTAATAACCAGCAATTTTCATTACTAGCAAATTGCTGGACTAGCAAACATGCAAGACATTTTTCTTTTAAATCATTAATACACATATGATATGATGTTTATTGTGAAATATGGTGATGATTTCTGGCATTGATTTTTCTTTACTGCTCTGCATAATAGGGTATATATTCCAAATGCATACATTTTTGCAGACAGATACATAACCTGTATAATGATTTCTATACATAAATCACTAGAGAATCTTTTATGAAATAGATCTAATATCACAGCTGAAGGTTTTCCAATGCAGTTTATGCAGAAAAACCACCTGCTCCCCCATCCTGATCAGGTAAAGACACTCAAGTTTAGAACACTTCATATTGATATGTAGTGCCTGTGAAAGCTAACACTGTATATACATGCTTTGCCTAAACATGTACAATGCTGTTTTTTTTTGTCTACTAACACATTCAGGAGCTTTTTGGGTGTTAATGATGCTGATATTGTCTATTTGTATCAGTTAAAAGCCATTCTTTGTAATTTACAAACATTAAACATTCTATTTTTGGTATTCATTTTCATTATTTGTCAGTCTTAAGTTCTTCATATTATAAACTGAAGGTTTAGCTTAAATGCCAATTCTTATATAGTAATTACCCACATCAGCTGAAATGATATGAAAAGTCACCTGCCTGGCCCTGTCAATTGCACTTAAAGAAGGCTTAATTATGTTTATGAAGGTAAGAAACCCTCACCTCTGAAACCATTTATTTGTTATTCAAACTTGCTTCAGCACATTTTAACATCATTGAATCATCGCATGGAGGTGAAATAACAAGGTACAGTATGGCCAATAATAAGAAATGAAAAATATTAATTGTGTATGTATATGTCTGCAAGTAAAGTATGCAGAATAAGTGAAATACATTGAGGCTTAGGGTTAGAATGAGTTTTATGGTCTGAAGATATTGAACACAAAAATCCACCTTGAAGTGTTTGAGTTTAAAGAATGCTGTGGTTAAAATTGGCTAACTTGAAATTTTAAACTAAAACTTGAATTTCAGTAAATGATATCCTAGAAATATTGTATTAATAGTACAATGATGGTGTGCTGTGGCTTATGGAATATATTTTCAGATGGTTTGAGGTGAGACCATTAAAGTACAATAACATTTGTGTCAGTAGATTTTTATCTGACTGGGAACTTTGTAATTTCAATCAGATGTCACAGTATCAAAATGGACAGTGTTTTTTGCATAGTCTTGCCTAAGCAATTCATATTATTATATTAGCCAGATTTTTTCATAAGAGGTGCCGATACGGTTTCTTTATCCTTGTATATTTGTTTTACTTGTTAAAACAGACAACATCAGGAGTCCTCCCGACCTCCGGAGGGCAGTGAACTTTTAGCTTGACTCTCAGTTTTCTCCTGGTTTTGTCAGTAGGTAATGTTTTTCTTCTACTTATGGATGCTTTGGCCTATCTTTTATCTCTCATTGTTTTGCATTGTGTATTGGATGTCTGGTCTTTCCAACTTTGACTCTGTCCATTTCAGAATTTCGTCTGCTCCCTGCTTCTGCAGTTGAACAAAGAGTGTCCCCAGCGCAGCCCATCCGCTCTGTACTGTGTTCTGCACTCATTGTCTGTTCCTGTTGTATTGTTCACCTGATCTTGCCTCCCATGTACTCCTCTCTGCTACTCTGAGAACAGCATGTTTCACTAACCACCTGGATCTACTTCCTCTGAGGTAAACTCCCTAGAGGGTAACTCTCCGGGCACTTGCTCATTTTAATGGTAGGAGCACACTTGTGGCTCACTAGGTAATGTACTAAACATGTCTCATGCACAAAGCCAAAAGAATGTTGACTTTGTGCTCAATGTTGATTAAAAAATAAGTTTGTTCCCAATAAAGGGTCATTGTAGATATACAGTTGCAGTTTAGCTCAGAAAGGACTATTTTCTATGGTAGATATAGCGACTTGCGTCAATAGTCAGCAGATCAGCTGAAACATTGAAATCCACATGGCATTCATAGGAACCACATTGAATGTCAAATTCATTCGTCAATGGGTTTCGGAATAATGGTTCACTTGTTATCCCATGAGAAACTGTGTTGTATGAAATGACTTTTTTCTTCCTAATTTAAAAACAGGTGGACAGAACAAGATGGTAATACGAAATAAAATTAGTACCATGAAACTTTAGAAAACTGTACTCAACTCCTCCCAAGATGACTACACAATGGCCCAGTTCTGCTCATCATTAGGAGTCATATTGGCTGTCTGACTGTTTCTGACTGGTCTGGTCTGAATGATCGCTTCTGTAAAAGGCTGTTCAAAGAGAGAAAACAATCAAGATGTCACAGATCCATTGAAAATTCAGAAACGTGTCACCACAATTATCTCCTCTACATGTCCCGATGTTCATTAAACTCTAGTTAATTTCTATACTACACTCCACCAGTACGGCAGGGTGCAGATTTTCATTATAAGGGATAAAGACAAGCTACAAAGACATTTTTCATTTATCTTGGGACATTTTATTTGCTGTTCCATTGTGGAATTTAGCAAGCATGCACTCTGAGACACACTTTCTTGGTAGGCTTTAATCTTCTCAGACTTAGCAGGTTAGATGTACTTCCATCTTGTGATCCAACAGCCTTCAAAAATCAAAGAGTAAACAAGTCATGTTCCCTGCAAAGCAGTCTTTCCTTAACATCCCTTACTGCAGCCTGTAATAACATTCAGAAAAATGCTAAACCTCAGAATTCTTTCAACACCAAAAATTCTAATACTTAACAGATAATTGAAATGTAATATTACAGGTAGCCTCTAAAACAACAACCACAATATAACAACAATAATAAATAAAAAACAATAAATAATAATTCACTAGTACTCCTCATAATTTAATAATAGTGATGATTGGCACCTGCTACACTAACATGTATACACTTGATATTTAAACAGTATTGTTACCATTCCCAGGGTTGTGGGTTTCCTGGTATACTTCATCTTCAGTATATGATCACGGATAAGCCTTAATATTGTTACATTTATCTACTTTCACGTGATTTTAATTGACCATTATAAACCTTTCACAACTTTAACCGATGAACATTCGCGCAGTAACGTCAATGTTTAATAGGTCTTCAAAAACCACACATATAAAACGATCTGTCATCATGTCTTCATGATCCATAGGCTATAACAGAAGATTTGTGGATACTTAGATGGCTTACAGTAATAAATCATCTCAGGCTCTAATAAATCCCTGGGCTAAGTATAATGGAGAAATCACAAATCTGAGGTCAGATTAAGAGTTTCTGATGTGAAAAGAGCCCGGCTGATTTTTAATGCCCGGGTTGAGAGGTTGGCACACTTTGAGTGCGATCTATGGCAGCCGCGCTCGATTGACGCTGTCTGCGGATCTGCTGAAGAAGCGTGGCTTTGTCACACGGTGATCTGGATGAGCAAGGAAGCCAGCGAGGCGCACCAGAGCCCACCAGAGCCCACCAGAGTCCGACCGAGGTCCGCAGCGTAGCATGGCTTCAGGAGACCTTTACGAGGTACCGTAAAACCATGTCAGTGACTGGACTTGTTAAATTAAGCAAATGGTGGCTTTCGGAAGTAAAGGGGAGATCTTAGGGTATGTAAATCCCAATGTGTCCAAAGCCACTTAGACACGACCAGGGTGAGCAACACACCTTCCAGATCGCTTTATGACGAGACCCCAAAGTGTCTTACTCTACCTGATGACAAGTGTTCACGGAGACGAGAAAGTCGCGCAGAGTAATGTGACAGGCGGACCCCATGAAAAGCCTCTGAAGTCAAGGGTGATCATCTTTAAGTAGGTCCATTTAGGCTGTTTCGGTGCCATCCCGGCATCTCATTCTGCGTAAAGGCACCTGATTACTCATCAGCAGCTTCATGTGAGTGCTGAATGTGGGCCATTTGAATTCACGGTCATCAGTGTGAGATATCTCATGGCCAACGTTCTTGGACACTCCTGGCAGATGGTCGTTCAGGGATGGGACATAATGCTCCTGCATGTCGCAGCCTTCATGACGCACGGTGCTGTCTCCACGAACCATGATCACGACTCCGATGTTTCACTTTCTTTTCATCTTACTGTTGATTTTGAGGTTTGGTGTTGTGGATCGATCTCAACATCCTCGGTGAGCATGCTCATAGGGCAAGAACCGACCCCCGCTTCCTCATGAGAGGAACATCTTCTTCAGTTCAGGTTCATTTGTGTAATATGCTGAGATATAGCAAGGACCTGAGAAACTCAGTATTAATCATATGATGGCAGCGACAGAAACGCGTATTGAAACAGGCTGGCCACAGCATTAAAATGAAGAAACGTATTGTATGTATTGATTTAAATTGTTGTACGTATCACTTGCCAAACATCACACTTATTGTGGGGGAAAAAAATAACGCAAAGTAATGGTTTAGGAATTCTTTACATCAATAGTGTGTAATTTTAATCAATTATGTAAGCGTGTGTAACTGTCATAACTGATTGAAATTATACACTACGCTACCAGTCAAAAGTTTTGGCACAAACTGATTTTCTACATTATCAATCTTACATAATTTTCACAAAAAAATTCTAGACACTCAATATTAATTGCTAAAAAATAAGACATTAACGTTCCGTGTCCTTCGAATACCTTTATTAGCAAGAAAATTGGTCATATCTTTGGTTCACCAAAGTAGCCTCCTCTAGCAGCTACAACAGCAGAGCGAATTCGAGGCGTTTTTTCAAAGGACATTGAATATTGCTCTGTAAGTTCATTCCAACACTCCTGCGGCATGGTTTATGGTTATTACGGTTTATTACGTTTATTATGTTAAAGTATTAAAATCTCCTTTGGGCTAGATTTGAACAAATTGCAATATTTACGTATACACTATTGGGTGTCTAGAATTTTTTGTGAAAATGATGTGAGTAACATTGATAATGCAGAAAATCAGTGTGTGCAAAAACTTTTGACTGGTAGGAAATGCTAAACCATTGCTTTGTGTTGGGTTTTTTTTTAATAAGTGTGATATATAGGGGTCCACGGTTAACTCTATGGTTAGCACTGTTGCCTACCTTCACTCTGTGTCTGTACAGTATGCCCACCCTATGTCTTACAAGTTTCCATGCACAATCTAAAGGTATGTGATTTAGGTGATTAGTCTGTCCTGCAATAGCCTGGCATCCTATCCAGGGTGTATGCCAGCCTTGTGCCCTATGCTGTGAGGGTTAGGCAACCTTCAGCACCCCCCCCCCGCCCCCCCCCCCCCCCCCCCCCCCCAACCCTGACCAGGATAATTGGTTAGAGGATAGATGGACTGAAATGAAAACTCCATCAATTTTAACTCAGTTATCATGATAATTATTTATGTTATTTACTTACAAATTTACCAGCAGTCATATTCTACTTTTTAAACATTAAAAGTACACCTTTAGCATTATGACTGTCTGTTTTGAACATCATAGGATGATTTGTTTTATGGTATGTAGATGTACAGACAAATGTTTGACAATTTACTAAAATTGTTTCAGAGCATCATAATTTTTTTTCTGGGTAAGTTTTGGCAAATAATTAATCTAAACAATTGTATTCTTTCGGGGTATTGTCCTATTACCAAGCCTGTTTCAATTCATCCCACAGATTTTTATCTTCTTAACTGGTCAGCCTGTTTTTTTTTGCCTCCTCACATTTATCAGTCAATGCTAACAGTATTCCTGTTTTCGGATCTTGTATCCATGGATGACATCACCCACCTAGTTATGTATTTTCAAGCCAGCCTTGCATGGCAACCCTGTTACACGTGGGACCATCTTGTTAGTCTGCTGGACTTCTTTTTGTTCTGAAATGTTTGGACCTGAGCTATGGACAGGTGCCAGAGTGAAGACCTTAATTTATGCCAACACACAGTTTGACTTTGAAGAGCACAATACGTCATGTTGTTTCCTATTGATACTGCCCTTAAACATGGACCACCTATGTAAAGCCTTAAATTTTACTCACAGTATAGGCCAACCACTTTTGTCTGTGTTCCAGTACAGTAGTTGTAGCATCCTATTTGTAGTTTACTAGTATTCGTTGCTTTGATTCTAATTGATGATAGCTGAAAAAAAATATCTGCCAACTCTAAAATTCTTACCAGGTCTTCTGCTTCCTGATTTGTTTTCCCTCCCAGCTGCTTATTACTCCAAATATTAATCAGCTTGCTGAGTATTACAGAAAATATGAATTCAGTGTATTTTACGGATAACAATGACCCCAGTACAGAGCCATGCTGTACCTCATGGATAAATTCTAGTTGGACTAATGTTTTCATCATGTTTTTGTACTGTTATTTATACATTATTTATTTACATTTATTTAGCAAGTGCTTTTGTCCAAAGTGACATACAGTGAGGCAATTACAGTCTTCCACAGTAGCCTCTTCATTCATAGAACAGTAGAGGTGAAAACGACTCTCCAGTCTGTGGAATTTAAAGTGTAAATGACCTCTGTGATGCGTAAGTTTCAAATTTTTTTGGCAATGCAATTTAGCTGTATCCTCTGCAGAAAATATGTGTGGAAATATCAATTTAGTTAATCTTTAGCCTGAGATTGGACATGCCGAGCATTCCAGTTGTACAGTACCAGCACAGGATCCTCAGTAACACGACCCTGAGTGGACTGAGCTGGGACCAGTGGGGCAGTAAGTGACCTTCCGGAGGATTGGTTTAGAGAAAGCTGCACCCACAGGTTCTGAAGGGTGAACAGGCAGGCCAGCAGAGGAGCTTGCACTCTATTCAGGATTCCTTGAAGCTGTCCAAGGATATACACTTCTTGCTATCCTGTTATCAGTTAAATAAAACTCTGCAGAACCTTGATGTGTGAGGTGAGTTAGCCCAGACAAGATGATGTCAGTCAAGGGTCAGGAGTTGTGAAATCCCTAGGCTCGTCAATGCCTCTGTCTAACAGACCACAAAATATTTGTTTATTATACTGTAGTAGTATTATTTATTAATGTAGTGTTTAGTTGCTTGGCAAAGATGTTGCAATGTACTCGTCATTTGGAAGTGATCCAACAGACCTGAAAATGACGTACAGGAATACTGATCGTCACCAGAAAAAGCAGAGTATGGTTATGGAGACACAGGAAATGAAAGCTAACTGTGACCAAGAGACATGCATTTTGGAAATATTGGGCCACGATCTTCAGATTGGCCAAAACTGTGACAGAGGGTTAGGAGAATCTCAGGCAGTACAGGCCATACAGAAATTCTGTGTGACACAGAGTGACAGTGTGCTGACCTTCTTGTAACGCTGACTATTTGGAATTTACCTGTTTCTTCTTTTTTGTTTTTTGTTTTTTTCTTTTTCAAAATTTGCCTTAACATGTGTTAGGTATGCTTTATCTAGACAAACGGCCAGTCCATCACAGATGCTCACAGACACACACACAAACACACTTTTGACAAATGAGGTAACAGTGTTACCCACTGAGTCCCCTTGTTGCCCCTATAGCTGAACATTGTGTTAATTGTAGCACAACATATGGATCGATGGATGGACGTAACAAACTAATATACGGAGATGAGTAAGTAGTAGTCTTTCTTCCGATTTTTATTCACATTAGTTTGCTTCCTTTTTTAAAACATGAACAATACTAAGATAGTAAGTTAGCATTTCCATATTTATTCCCTCTGACTGTGTGTATGGAACACTTTTCTGTAAGTATCGACTTGATTTCCCATATTCAGGTTCCAGAGATCATGGCCACATAGAGCCCATATAAAATAATCAAGTAATAAAGTGTCTTATTCTTTAATTGACTTAAAAATGCAACATGCAGCATTTTCCATTCCTTTGTCTGATGTAGATTATAAAGTGTCAGTCCTCATCAGTCATGTTTACAGTCGGCGCTGTGTACCCCAGTCATACTCAGCCTGGTCTTGGGCTGAGTTTCATGTCTACCGATTAATCTGTTTCCCAATGTCTCAGCATGCGATCTTGTGGGTCTGACGTATAATCTATTGCCGAGTTCTCTGACTTCCTTTGTGAACCACCGGAGATCACCCTGTCCTCTCCCTTAATGTCTCACGCCTGGCTCTGTACTTCACTCTTATAATGAATACACAGATAGAAACCAAGTGCGGAGCCGGGTTCTTCATTCTTGGTCAAAACAGGCAAAGTCAAAGCCAGATTACACAAGCTTTCCAGAAGCCAAAGAGATATCTAAAGACGTACAGTTGTGGTCACAGGCAAAAGTCGTCAAATCCAGCAATAGCCATCAGCACGGCAAAGAAATACAAAAAATGAGAAGCAAAAGGGCAAAGTCAGAGAAGTAGCAAAGATCAGCCAAAGGCAGGCTTTCAGAGAGATGACAAACTCTCGGTAGGGGTCAAATAATGTTATACCTCTAAGTGAGGCAAGGGAACAGGGGGTACTTAAAAAGGAGTGGCTTAATAGGAATCAGCTGTGGTCAGTATTCTGGGGTGGAGGAACACTGCTATGTGGGGCGTGGCTGGCTGGGTGTTGACAGGGCAGGAGACGGGCATGGCTTACTTGGTGTGTGCGTGGCAACTGTCAACTTTGTGGAGAGATTTGGTCTTTATACAACTTAGGCCATTTGGAATTTCAATCATACTGCAGTGCTCATTTACTCAGTGGCCACTTTATATGGTTCATCATCCCATTAATGCAGGCTGTCTGCTCATCCACACAATGAATCGTGTGGCTATACCTGAATACCTAGACTGCGTCAAGAGGTTGGGCTACAGTTTGGCTAAGTATTCAGTTGACTATAACCTGTGATCTGTGTGGTTGTACACGGTGTGTGTGTTCGCACCGGTCATGCTGGTCCCAGCATCTCGGAAACAGCCGCCTTTCTGGGATCTTCATATACTAGGTTGTCTAGACAACAAACATCCGTTGTGTGACAGTTGTGTGCGGGAAAACACTTGGTTAACGAGAGAGGTCAGAGGAGAATGACCAGACTCGCTGGAGCTAACAGGAAGTGCAAAAATAACCGCTCGGTACGACTGCGGTGTGCAGATTGGTTACTCTGAACACGCAATTCATTTACCCTTTAACCGGGTCTGGGGAAAAAAAAGTGGGTCCCGCCCAGTCCTCCTTAGGTATACAAGAGTCCATTAAATGTGTATTTGATATTATCGGTTAAGGTTGGCCTATGTGTATGTACATATACAGTATCTTACAAATTTGTTTCTAGCTATATGGTAATGTCTTTTTATTCTATTAAAAAAATTAGAGGCGTTCCTCAGTGCCCGCAGTTGGGTGCATCATAAATTTGTCGTACTCTTTCCATGTTCTGCCCACATTGTGACATTCTGCCCATGAGGCATTATTTTTATTTGGTCTGCATCCTCCACACCATGATTCTCCATGTTGTATGTCTCTCTCGATCCTCTCTCGGCATGGCATTCTGTATAGATGATATGTCCATTCACCTTATAAAAAGTAAGGTTTATTTTCATTTAACCTAGAAATGTTTTTTTTTTTCTCTCTCTCTCTCTTCTGAATTTTGTTTTTTTCTGCCATTGTTCTGTGGCACCAGATTCCAGCTCATTCGGGGGATTCCCAACGTGTTTTTTAGCTGGTTAGGAGATATAATCCCTCCAGGGAGTCCTTGGTCTTCCTCGGGGTCGGTAGGGAAGTGGGACGTGCTCAGAACAGCTCCCACGGGTGCTTTCCAGGTGGCATTCTTCTGAAATTCCTGAACGATTCCAGCTGACTCCTCCCTGTCTGAAGAAGCAGCACTCTTTTTCAAGATCTCTGGCAATCTCTGAACTCCATTGCAGACAGTGAATCCATAACTCTTGCAGGGAAACCGTATTTTAGTTACCTGTCAGCTGTCAATCACCGCGGTCCCACTTACCATCACTTGGAGAACACCGTGGCCTTAGCTTTGGAGGTCCCAGTTGCCATCCCCACCACTTCATACTTTGTGTCAAACAACTGATGTGCTGTACCGAGGTGGATGAGGCCACAAGTGGGCAGAGACGTCGCTGGTAGCCCTCCATTCAATATTTATGCAATCAATTTGAATAAGTCATCCACTTTGTTGACTTGTTTCTGTGATGGTTAACTTTGACAAATATTAGTTTCCAATTAAAGGTATTTTACATGTTTATGTATGGATATGTTCCCAACTTCAGCTGGGTTCTAAATGGTACATAAATACAAATGTGATTGCTTCTAATCAGAATCCCAGGGCGCGTCAGTGAATTTGGTGTGACACTGGTCTTTTATACGATGTGGGCAATTTGTGTGTTTTCCCACATCCGTCTTGGACTGTGATCATATTCTTTTTTTCAGGTGGAGAGAATACTTGGAAAACGGAAGAACAAAAAAGGCAAGTGGGAATATCTGGTCAGGTGGAAGGGCTACGGCGAGAGTGAGGACACCTGGGAGCCGAGGCACCACTTGGTGAACTGTGAGGACTTCATCGAGCAGCTCGACGGCCTATCTGGGCCCCGTGAGAAACGCCCCAAGCAGCACAGGCGGCCGGACCCTCCCAAGAAAAACCCGGTGTGCTCTCAGAAGCGGAGAAGGGCCGGGACTGGCAGGCAGGTCTCCCACGAGGCTGCTCCTGATGGACTAAAGGTCACACCAGTGGGGGGGTCACACGGTGACATACAGAATGGTGACGCAATCCCACCAGTCCCCGGAGTTCCTCAAACCCAAGCAGACGGGAGGCTGCAGAACGTAGATGTCAGATTCGCACCCCTTGTGCACGAATCGGGTGAGTTGTTCAGTCTTAGTGATGTGCGTTGAGGGAAATTGCGATGGGAGAGCGACGTTGGCTGGATCGCGTGTCACCAGCTTACGTGAAACGCTGAGCGGAAGTCTTTAGGAAGATGAGCGAGAGCCTCCCCAGTCCTGTGACTTGTTCAGTGGTCAGAGTAAGTTCATTAAAAAGCTAATAACCATTTGCTGTGTTTTTGCCAAGTGGTTCCTTTGCAGCTTCAGTCACGTAATGTACATTTCTCTCTGCCTTAATTTCCCCCTTGATATTTTTTTTTTTTTTTTTTTTTTAAACAGACGTTGCACTCCCCAATGGCGAAGCCAATCAGCACAGTTCACTGAAAGGAAAAATGAAGGAACAGAGAGACTGCACGCTCAGCAAGCGGCTGAGGTACAGCATCCGGCATACGGAGACCAACGGGCGCTTTCGGGATATCGTGGTCAGAAAGGAAGACGGCTTCACGCATATACTACTGTCGAGCCAAACGTCAGACAACAATGCTCTCACTCCAGAGGTAAGGTGGGACCGTACCCAGATCAGGAGAGGTCGAGGTGTCACTAGTATTTGCTCAGTGGTCCTTTCAACAGATGTCTTTTTGTCATGTTCAGTCACTCCGGATATTTTAATTGTGTATGAAGCAGCATACACAGAAAGATATGAACTCAAGGCACATTGATGATTAGCGGCAAGAAAGGCAACTGTTTTTGACTAACCAGCAAGTATGAATACGGGCTCCATTTGAATTTCATGCTCATGCCAGCTGAGGCTGCTGTATTCTTTCTAAAGGGTGTCATTGGGATTACATCCGTGTAAAGCATCTGTCAAACACGGGCTTCCATCACGGTTAGCATATAGTAAGCACCGCTAGGAAATACTGTTTTACATTCACTGTATTTTTCTTTGTCGTTTTGTTGCGTAGTGAATTGCTTCTGCTCCTCCGTGGTTGTCATCCATTTTCCCGTTTCCTATTGCTGTGTAACCAGACGGTGCTTTCACAAAACGACGTCATCATTATCCTGGAGAGGGTTCTCATCTGACCCTGTGTTTAATTTTTTTAATTTGATATTTTATGCAAGTAACTATTATATAGAGATGAAAGGGTATGAAATACCTATCAAGAGTACTAACATTCAGAAATGCTTTTTAAGCACCTTCTTTACTCTGCAGTGAGACACAGTGCAGTCTAGCTAGTCGAAATGAAAAACAGTCTATAAACTTTTAGAGTGTTTACCTTCATCTGAGAGATTTACTGCTTTGAAGAGCTGCCTGCTGTCTCTGCTGTGAGCACACACAGGATGACATGGGATGAGTGTGTGTTCAATCAGTTCCATAATTAACATGGCATGAAATTCCTCAGCACTCCAGGAGAGGTTTACTGTCCAGATGTGGCTGGAACTTAGCGCTGCGTTCAGTAAATACGGGAATTAGATCCGTGGATCAACTCTCATAAACCAACTGTCAAGGCAACGTTTCAGTTTTAAAAAGTGTCACGTTCAGTGGAAACACACCGGATGTTAATCACCTTGCATGTTAGGGAAAGCGTTAAGCGACCTCTGTATGAACCGTTGTCGGTAGAGGGCTTTTCGTTAATCTTCTCGTTATCGTCATTGCTGATATTGCCGCTCCTGATATTGTTGTAGTTCTTGTTGTCACGTCTCTAGTAGCCGGGCCGCTGTCAACTTCCCACAGATAATGAAGGAGGTGACCAGGGCCCTGAGCAATGCAGCAGCAGACAGCAGCAAGCTGCTTCTCCTTAGTGCAGTGGGAAGTGTCTTCTGCAGTGGGCTGGACCACTCGTATCTCATAGGACGGCTGACTACCGACCGTAAGAAAGAAAGCACCAGGATCGCAGAGTCGATACGGTAAGGCTGTAAAGTCCCTGTGTTTCCCTATTTAATCTACATTCTAATCTTGCCATCAAGCACAGCCACAGTCTGCACGGTTTAACAGGACTAGGTCCAGACATTCACATGGAAGTTAAGCAGAGCCGTCACAAGCTATGACCTGGCTGAGAAGTTTATATTTAATAGAAATGTAAGGACTGTAGGCCCCATACCTTAAAACCTACTGTACCTTTAATGGATATGTAAGGACTGTAGGCCCCATACCTTAAAACCTACTGTACCTTTAATGGATATGTAAGGACTGTAGGCCCCACATCTTAATACTAATATTTCATGGATTTGTTTGGACTGTAGGCCCCGTACCTTAACACTAATATTTAATAGACGTGTTTGGACTGTAGGCCCCGTACCTTAACA
>JAACJT020022597.1:0-44770 GCA_009936485.2 Gymnarchus niloticus | reverse complement strand
CCCGTACCTTAACACTAATATTTAATAGACGTGTTTGGACTGTAGGCCCCGTACCTTAACACTAATATTTAATAGACGTGTTTGGACTGTAGGCCCCGTACCTTAACACTAATATTTAATAGACGTGTTTGGACTGTAGGCCCCGTACCTTAACACTAATATTTAATAGACGTGTTTGGACTGTAGGCCCCGTACCTTAACACTAATATTTAATAGACGTGTTTGGACTGTAGGCCCCGTACCTTAACCCACATTTGGTTTCTCTGTTTGTGTTTTCTCAGGGATTTTGTGAAAGCCTTCATTCAGTTTAAGAAACCAATAGTGGTAGCCATTAATGGGCCAGCTGTAGGACTTGGAGCCTCCATCCTTCCTCTCTGTGACATTGTGTGGGCCAGCGAGAAGGCGCTATTCCACATGCCTTATACCACCATCTGTATTACACCCACTGGCTGCTCTTCCTACACCTTCCCACAAATACTGGGAGTAGCTCTGGTGAGTCACCTAAAGGCATATGGAGAAACCTCGTGCTGGGTGGGCTCACTCTGGACCATCACCTGTTTCTTTTTACTCATTGTTCCCTCCTACGTGAAGCCCTGACCCAGTTTTACTTAAATCCCTGAACACGCCATGGTGTTTTTCAGTATGGCTACAATATTTAATTGACATATTTTTGTGTCACACCGGTGTACAGGTAATTTAATGGCAAGATGTCGTCTGGATAAAACTTGACACTAAGACAGTGACATTACAGACAGTCCTGTAAGTTGGGTTAATGGTCAGTCAGGACTTCCATCCTCTCATGGTCTTAGTGATACGCACATATGGCACTGTGTTGAGAAATCAAGGTTTCGATGACGCGATTACTAAACTCCATCACTGCAGGTCTATCTCTCCCAGAGTCTCCTGTGTAAATCAAGACAGAGCAGGCGCTTCCGTGTCTTTTGAACCGCTTTTGCTCACGTCTCTTCTGCTTTTCTCTGGTATGTCATTTATAAACAGTAAGGAGTGGCACAGTTGCTCAGCAGGTAACACCACCACCACCTCATATCACCCGGGGCTGTGGGACTGAGTCTGGCCTTTGCCACACCTGTGTAGAACCTGTGTGATGTCTTCCTGTGTTTACTTAGATTTCCTCACAAAATGCAAAGGCGTTCAGTTTCGGTGAATCGATGACTGTGACTTGCCCTTTGTGTGTGTGTGTGTGTGTGTGTGTGTGTGTGTGTGTGTGTGTGTGTGTGTGTGTGTGTGTGTGTGTGTGTTTTTATCATGTTTGACGTGCCTCCTGCTTTACACCCAGTTCCAACCAATACAGGCTCTCTGTCACTGTGACCCTAATCGGATAATTTTCAAGGTGGATGGAGGCCATGAAGTGAAACCATTTTCTCACACGCTGCATTGTCTCCTTAATGCTTTGTTAAATCATTTGAACTAAGAGTCATCTGCCGTTCCTTGCTTCAGACATTTTGCGTATGTTTGTGCCAGCTATCTCATGCTTGTAAGATCTCAGGTGACGTTGACTCGATCTCAGAGTTAGTTACTGTAACGGAAAAGTAACAGTCTTGTTTCACCTTGCAATCCAGTACTGGGATTGAGCATTGAGAAAGGCACTGAGAAATGGGAGGCGGAAAGCGTAGCACAGAACAGAACCAGCAGTGCGATACAGAACGAATGGCTTGGCAGAGCAAGGCGGTTAGTTACAAACCACGCTCGGACGTGACGGCAATCTGACAGTGAACGGAGTGCTTTAGTGTAGTCAACAGTGGGAAGCCGTGGTAGACAAAGGTCACGCAGCTTCTGTGTGGGGTCAGATTGAGCCTTCTTGGTATTTGTTAGAGATCAGGATGAGTATTATTCTGACTCAAGGCATGGCTACCGTGTAATGGAAGTCATACATCTGTGCAGTAAGATTCAACAAAACTGTGACATCCTCTGACTTCCTGGTTCCTCTTGGCAGGCCAATGACATGCTGTTCTGTGGGAGGAAGCTGACAGCCCAGGAAGCCTGCAGTAGAGGGTTAGTGTCCCAGGTGTTCTGGCCCAGCACTTTCAGCCAAGAGCTGATCCTGCGCGTGAGGGAAATGGCCACATGCAGTACTGCGGTAAGACGTGGCTCAGAATGACTGGCACTCTGAGGTGTTTTTTTTTGTTTTGTTTTTTCCCTTTGCTCACTGTGGAGTAACGTCATGAAAAGAAAAAAAAGTCCTGTTTTCCTGTTTTATTTTCAAGGTTTTACAGGAGTCCAAATGCCTCGTGCGAAGCTTTTCAACCTCTCGACTTGAAGAGGTGAACGAGAAGGAGTGCCAGATGCTAAAACAGTTGTGGAGCTCCACAAAAGGCCTGGATCCCATCTTGAGATACCTACAGGAGAAGATTTACCAAATCTGAGCCTCACACGTCCACTAACAAAAGGAGGAAACTGGCCAAACTACAGAATAACAATATACACTTTCTCAGCCTCAGACTTCCTCTTCTGTAGGCTGTGGGATGAGACTTGCTCTTCTGCCACCTGCTGGCAGAGATGTGTAGAACAACAACGGGGTTTGTCTTCTTGACGGTTTTTCCTGCTCCTTGCTGTCCATTCGTTGTGGCACTGCTTGACAGGATTCAGGAATGGCTGTCAGTACCTCTGTGATGGACTTGGACAGCACCGGGGCATGAGTGGGAGTTTGAAGCTCGTATGTCATTCCTGTGGAGACGCAACAAGGGCCATGTCATTAATCTGTCATTAATGTGCACTATTATCCTACTTTGTCCTTTTGTTGCAAAGTAGAGTTTCTATCTGTTAGGGCTAGGTATGAAATATCACTGTATGTAAACATGAGTTTTCTGTTTTATTTTTGGAGACTTAGAGAATTTTGTAAAGTCCTCGGTGGTACTTGATGTACTTGGGTATGTAGATATTAATGTAAACGTATTTACAGGTTTCTTGATGGAACAGGGAAAATATAAACTGCAATCACCCAGTAGCTGAAGTATCGGATTCTGGAGAAAGAGGGACTTAACCGCTCTCCTCCCAAAAAAAAAAAAAAAACATTGCAGAAATAAGCCAAACTGTGTTCATTCGCATCCAGACGGCAGGAAAACTACCTCAGTCTCGTAATTTACATTGACATTCAGACTCTTCACGATAGTAAAGGTATGTCATGCCAACACAAAGTGAGTTGGCAGGGTACAATGCAGCCCAGGGTTCCTTGCATGGCAAGCTGTACAACCAACCCTCACGTTAAAGACTGGAGAGAAATTAAAGCGAGTGGTTGTAGAGAGGGAGTAACATGTGAACTTTTCAAATGCCAGATGGAAGCCTTCCACGGTAATCTCCATCCAGGGCTTTCGGAACAGCTAGAGAGTCCTTATTATGGACTATAGACAGATCTTCTGGAGAGGTCTGCAGAATCAGGAGGCAGTCGATACCTCGCTGAGGATGACGTCAATATGGTGAATGAAAACGATACTTCCGTTAAATGACTTCTTTCCTGTCTGAGGTGTCTTCATTTAGGACAGCCTGGGTTTCAAGTGGTGGACGATCCTTCAGCTGGACTCTTTTGGGGGGAGGTCCGTGCCACGTGTCATGTGACCAGGGAGACGAGCTGCTGTTCCGTGAGGTTCTCTGCAGTCTGAAGGCATCACTGACCTTGTGAAGCTGAGAGATTCGAGGATCAAACCAAAGTGAGGAAGCTGAGTTAATGCTGACTCCTGGTGATGCCTTAGTAATACTCAAGGCTCCAGTTTTATTTATTATATGATAGTTAAGATAAGAGTTTCTGATTTAAAACCAGTTTACAGTCATTGTTTGGAGATGAACATGAATTTTGTAATTTCAGCTGTATATTAATCAATAAGGCTGCTGTTATATTAAGTAACATATCTTTCATACCAGGCTGAGAAAACTGATCATAAAGTCTCAAATTGCGGACTTAATTGGACCAGGTTGGTTATGAATTTGTATAAAGGTGAATATCTAACTGGAATATTTTTAATATCTGCATGAGCCTTGGAGGAGTTGAGACGACTATGGCCATATTATCCACTTATGACTATTTTTGGTCATAATTTATATGAAGGTCCTTCTCTCCAGATGGCATCTCATTGGAACAAAGGATTTCGAGATTTCCGTTCCCTGGAGGGGAAGCCGACAGTTTTCACATTCGGCGATGCCTCCATTTTGTATGTTTGTTTTTGTGTATACATTTTTGCATATGTAAACGGATGCTGAAAATTAAAATGAATATTCTGTCTACTTGGCAAGGTAAACAGTTCATATGGCACATTCTAGTTTGATATTCTGAAAGTTATTTTAGTTGAAGTCTGTGATATTTAAAATGACTATGCTGATGAATCTTAATATTGCCATCTTTATATCAATATTTATTTTTGTAAATGCTTCTACTGCCAAAGTATTTTGTCACTTCACTGCACTGTTTCCCTGTATATTTGTTAAATATCTGTGTACCATGTGGAGAACTGGATTTTTAATAGTGGTACAGTTTAGCAATTAATATCTGTGTATATGTGTATTTCAATGTATGATCTGTTTTTAATTATATTTTTTTTTTTATGTAAATTTTCCTAGCTTTGGGGTGACCCTGTCATCTCACACTTCTAGGTTGGGAGTGTAGATTCCACCTGCTGTGTGTGTGTGTGTGTGTGACTGGCATCCCACCCAGGGTATACCCCAGCCTTAGCCCTATGATGCCTGGGATCCGTGCCGTTCCATGAACCCTTTCCATGAGGAAAGATGGATGGATGACTTGTCAGTTTTTATGGAACATGAAAACTGTGGTCTATATATACATGTAATATAAACATACTATTTAGTGCATGCCTTTCTGAGTTCAGAGATGTTCATTTAGGTTTCCATAAGAACAATTTTGCTTTACTATAGTAAGCACTGGCTTGCATGGCTGTTTTAGATTTACCGGGAGGTGAAGGATGGTGCGATGACCGTAAAGTCGAAGTCTGCAGTGGAACAGCAGGACTGTCTGTGGGTTACAGTCACAGTACAGTGAAGGAACCACACCAATGATGGCGTTTTCTGCTCCTTGGACTTCATCCACAGTTGGGCTGACAAACGTGTGCTTATGTACATTTCTGCTGCTCTTCATCTGCTGCTGAGCTGAGCCTTATTCCTACAGCGTGCCTGTGATCCGATGCGTTATTATTTATGATCACTATACTGTTTAGAAAGTTTGTTTGTTTGTTATGATTAAACTTCACATATTTCTTCACCGTTGTGCTTTCCCTCAAAAGTCGTGTATTATGGAGCTCACAAATAGTGACATTCACTTACAGCCAGTTTCATAAGTTAATTAGGCACAGATTTTTACAAATGATGCTCCTCTCAGGAGCATTAGTGAATAGTGTTGCGTTGTGGCGTCTAGTATTTCCTGTCTGAGGCCAACATTAGCAAAATATGTTACACAGGCAAGTGCTCAGGAACAGGATATCCAGATGACATTGCCGTTGGGTCTTCTTTTTCCAGAACAATCCAAATGAAACTATTCTGACATCGGAGGTAAGTTTCTATCTCTACTAGATACGTGTGTGGGGCGTGTGTCACCTATGGAAGGCTGTCTGTTACGGTCACATCTGAATCGTTGTACGAAATGTCCAGCATGGCTGAAATCACGTACACCTGTTCCGCTTCACGGTCAAATACATATACCATCAGAACTCCCACACTTCCCCCTTGCTGCAGCTCTGTCAGGTCCTCTGCACCTGTGGTTAAAATTGAAAGCAGAGACCTAACAGTCACTGAAAGGAAGTGTGTAATTCCAATGGTAATTATGATAAGCCAACTTTAACACAGTGCTGTATTCTGTGACTAGAACCAGGTCTGTAGTTGGTGCTGAGGAGACTATAGTCATGAATCCTTCCAGAGTCTTAAGACAATTGCTGATGCTGTTACTCTGTGCAATTTGAACGTACACCACATAACATATGCCTGAAGAATGCCTCAAAGTATCACACTTAGGATTGAAATGCTGGAATTTGCCTCCTTCATTCAATATATTATGATTTGTTTATTAATGTGGGGGCAGCAGGGTGGCTGAGTGGTTAGCATGTCTGCCTCACAGCAAGAAGGGGCCAGGTTTGGTCCTCATTGCTGACAGTGTGGAGTTTGTATGTTCTCCCCATGCCTGCATGGGTTTCCTCTGGGTACTCTGGTTTCATTCCACAGATGTGCAGGATCAGTCAATTGGCTACTCTAAATTGCCCAGAGGCATGAGTGTGTATGGGGTGTTCATCTCTGTGTTGGCCCTGCGGTGGATTGGCAACCTGCCCAGAGTGTACCCTGCCTCTCACCCAAAGTCAGCTGGGATCAGCTCCAGCTTCCCCACAACCCTGACAGATTAGCAGTTTAGAAGATGGATGGATTTATTAATGTTTGGTTCATACTGACATCCCATCCCGTGCTTGTATTCCTTGCTTCCACCACTGTGGTCCAGGGGAGCCTGGGATGGATGGGGAGCCATGCTTATGGCATTTCCCAAGCCTCACAAATATGACTCAAAAAATAACTTGCCTGTAATGTACATTGATTTTAATGTGTAATGAGTCTGATAAACCAAACTACATTGTGTCATACCAGTAAAATACCATTTTAATTTTTAAAATCTGAATAATTTAATTCCATTCCTTTGAATATCATTTCAACTGTTTCAAATAAATACAGTCTTGTCTTCCTTGCATTATGGAATAATGAATATTTAATATTGACCATCTGTCACTTTCGTGTTTAGCTGTGCTGCAGACTATCACATATTAGCAGGTTTGAATGCCCTCATCTTGGTTCATAAACACACAGTGTCCTACTGATATGGGGACAATGTATATATAATAATGTACTGTACTGTTTTCTCCATATTTCAGGCGTAGAGCAATGTGACATCGTCACACCCAAACAGAGGAATCGCGGGCCGAAACTCTTCAGTGTGGACAGCAAGGTTGTCTCGTGTTCCATTAAGAAGGGCTGTTGTTTGTGACACATTGAGATACCTTAAGTTTTTTAACCTACTTTTTTCAAGGCTTTGAATGATGCTATTGACATATATTGAGACTAAGTCAACTCACATACTGATTACACTTGCAACTTTTATTAAAGTCCTCAGTTTGTTTTAATACAGCATCACTTAATATGGGCTAGGAAAAAATTTACCTGGAATTGCCTGTAAAAACAGACAAACTCTGATCTCTTCAGCACCTTCTCAAAAACATCTGATTAGACAGTTCAAAACTATAACACATAACGAACGCATCATCTGAAATGTGTCATACATTCATGGTTTTCTTTACTCAACATGGCTCCTACGCTCAAGTTGCTTACATGTTCACCGTTGATCATGCACTGCATGTGAGACAGTGCCCCCTGCTGGACTGACCTTCTGTATCAGCACACCATTCGTTACCGTCAGACTGGAATAGCAGACGTGACATGCGGAGATAATTGTTTTACATGCTAAGGTTTCTTCATTCTTATAGGCTTGCTTGCAGTACCTTTCGGGACTGTATACAACCTATACACAATGGCACACATCACAGCACCGAATTAGCGGGTCTTTATTTGGAACATACACGATGTAGGATGCTGTGAGATGCTGACACGTTGATTTAGGTGTAACATTCAACACAAAGACACCCCACAGTAAAAAATGACACCACGGCCATTTGCCTGACAGACGATGGCCACACTGGATGCAGTGCGTGTCAGTGCGAATCACATTCACTGGACTGTAGAAACCAGAAATCTTAAACGTGCAGCCTACACTTTGACATATCGGCCGTCCCTGCTGTCTGTGTTGACTTCAAGTGAAACGTTAAATCTCTAACTTATTACTGGACTTCTCTTCCGACAATGCGGCTGTTTCGTGTCCGTCTTCTCATTTCTGTCAGGAGACGGACAGAAGCTCCAGCTGCTGTGATATGGAAATGCATTATAGACTCTTCCATACTTCCCTTCATTGCTTGGCTTCCGGTGCAGCAGCCTGTGCATAATTTATGACCAAGCGTACGTTGTTTTCATGTGTAAATGTCAGCCTTCAGTTTGTCAGTCTTAACCCAAGAATGGTGCTGCAAAGTAGCTGGCAATATTTCTGATCGATGAAGCTTTAATTCCAGGCACTGAGTGGACATGATATAACATTTGTCTCTGAAGATCTCGACATCTTATTGAAATTTATCTTCCTAGTCCACGTCAGCCGGGAAAATGAATTCCAGTGTTCGATGTGCTTCACTCTTCATTGGCCAAAAATTCCCATTGGTTTCAATGAGAATATGTCAGCATTTGTCTTTTGGTTTACCTTGGATGGATTTCAGACCATTGCTTGAATAATTACTGGCATGCGCATACATGCTGCAGATACACTATATGGACAAAAGTATTGGGACACCTGCCTGTGTAATATCTCATTCCAAAACCAAGGGTATAAATATGAAGTTGGTCCTCCTTTGCCTCCACTCTTTGGGAAAGGCTTTATGCTAGATGTCTGAATATCATTGGTGGGATTTGCTGCCATTCAGCCATAACAGCATCAGCGAGGTTGGGTACTGATGTTGGGTCTCCGTCTCCCTTTCTGTTTGTGTGGCCTATGACATCACAACTGAACTCTTGTTGTTTATGGAAGTTTCCACATCACAATCACTTCGCTTGCAGTTAACCAAAGCATAAGTTTGATACTGACTTGTTGGGAAGGTGGCATCTTATGATGGTGCCATGTTGAAAGTCACTAATCTCTTCAGTATGACCCATTCTGCCACCAGTGATTGTTGCTGGAGATTTCATGGCTGTGTGTTTAATTTTGCTCCTGTCTCAGCAATGAATATTGCTTAACTACCCAAGTCCAAAAGTATGTGAACCCCCCCCATTAACTGGTGTCCCAATACTTTTGTCCATATAGTGTAATCAGGAGATGACAGCTATGGACGGTTTGAGGAAACTAGTGTACCTGGAGAAAAGCTGCGTGACACAGAGAACAGACTTCACACACGTAGACGGGGTGAGATTCACACCCCAACTCTGGAGTTGTGAGATTTTAAGATGACACAACTTTCCATTAAGGCAACATGTCACTGTCCAACCCCACCCCCCACTCTGATACCTCTTCCCGTTTTTAAATTCTAGATTTCTTAGCTGTCCTGGAGGCCTTCATTCTTCCAGCCTCATCATGTACCAGAAAAGTCTTTTCCATTGGCTCTTCACATTCAAGGTGAGTAGGCTATGCTCCAATGCTGAAGCTCTTTTGTGGTGTGAAACCTCACTGTTCAGTTGAGGAAAACACAGGAGCCTTTTATTCAAATAGCTACCAGCATTTCACTAATGCAAACACTTCATCGTCCACTCATCAGAACCGTTCTTCAAATGCTTATCTCTAGCCTAAATGGAACGTAAGTGCTCTCCAGATGCTCTATAAGGTCTCATGGCTGAGCTGCTTGCTGATCATTCTGGTGTCTATTTTTATTTTCCTCAAAGTCCAAGAGAATTCAACAAGCACAGTCAATAGCACAGGTCTGAAAAACACTATCTGTAATAAAAAGCCATATTATTTTGCACGAAAACCCTTTGAACTCAACCTTCAGGCATGTGGGTCACTTTTAATGCTGTCTTGGTGTCTATGATCTGTTTTACTAAAGGCGTCTTCTGGTGTTGAATATTATGCTGTCTGATTCTGCTTCCTTCATCCTGTGACTGGCTTGGAAAGCCTCCGACAGGCCCGTCTCGAGTAGGCATCAGCGGCTGCGAGCTGAGTAGTTTTGGCTTGTGGGAGATCCTGCAACGCATGCTCCAGGTGCCGCTGGAACTGCTTGCTGTCAGGTTTTGTCCATCAGTGCCTGGAGAATGTCTTTTTTGGCCAGTTACAGAAATCGCAACCAGACATGTGAGAAGTTTGGGGACGTTTCTTCACCCGCTGATGTTGAATGGGGGTTGAAAGGGGGTGGAAAGTCTCCTCAGGAAGGGAAGGTATAGAGTGGAATGGGGGAGGAGAGAGGATTTGGTGAAGGTGGTGTTATGGATCAATGATCAGTCACTTTCACTGATACAATTTTCATGTTAAAGGGCCAGTTAGACAGAAAGAATACAGAAGATTTGGACTACACGTTCAAAAAAAAACTCAGGTTTAGAAAATTACTATACATCTGTGATCAAACTGTATGGGGGAAAGTGAAGGACAGAACCTCTACTGACCTTATCCCAGATATATACTACAGTCCACATGCATTGTACGGAGGCCATCGTAGTTTCATGTACTATATACGTTTGACTGACTTTCTCTTGGAAATGGGTGTATTTATATATGTTGCAAAAATATATTGTTAAAGGGCAGAAAAATAATTTCAAGCTTAGACATTTCATACATAGCCAGGTACATTTACACTCTGAAGTGTGGCTTAAAGCTATTCAGGTCAGTTTCTTATCCTAAATGTAATGGCATGCCAGTGTGGAATTCCTCTGATACGTTTACTCCTGCAGAAAAAAATGTACAAACAGCACATCCTTTAGACATTTATCCTAATCCTGTACATTCCCTGTGTTACTTCGGTTCGGTTCAGTTTTATTTATATAGCGTTGGCAGGAAGAATTTTCCAGAACTCCGGAAATCCCCAGAGAGTAAGCCAAAGGTGAAAGTGGCACGAAAAAACTCCCTCAGACCTTGGGAGGAACCAGACTGAAGGAGGAATCCCATCCTTCTCTGGCCAGCACCAGGCAGGACAGGTTCACGTAATGTAGTGCATTCTAAATTCAGAAAAATGGTGAACCAGTACTTCAGCTGCCTTGATCAAACACATCTAAAAGCCTACAAAAGGAGCTCTGCTCTGGTGAAATCCGGCTATCAGAACACTCACTGGACTCTTTAGGGTTTCCTCTGTCTTGTCAGTGGAACCTTCATGCTTTGTGAGGGCTGGAGCCAAACTTAAACCACAGGCCATTGAATTTGTGCTGAAATCCTAACAGCAGCTGGATGAATGCTATCATCTCTCAGCAGAGTGCCAGTGTGAGGCAGAGAGGTAAACCTCACACTGTAGCTTAGCAACAGGAAGGATTATATTACACAAGTCTAGTTCTATTTGCCTTACACCTCCAGTGCTTTGGGTCTGATTAAGTGCATGAGGTATTTACATGATCTCCTTTGTTCGTGGGCCGTGGTTCTCAACCGAAAAAGGGTGGATTGCCCTGTCTAGGTTGAGGATGAATTGTTGGCTCAAGGTCCATTCATACTTCATTTTTGCATGCTTTGTCATGGTCTATGGACAGTGCGTGTGATGTAAATTTAGTCATCGGGGCTGTCTGGGTGGACTGTGTGCATGCAGCACAGATTTTATATCTAGCAAACATTTTGTGCGTTGGCTCACATCGACTGTGCATGTGCAAGGAATAAATCAGTGCACTGCTGGCAATTTCTAGTAGACCGCAACAAATTTAAAAGGTCGGATATCGATGAAGAAGGAGAAGACAAAGAGAGTATTCATCATGAATGCCTTCGATGAGCTGCTGTCTGAAGATTTACGGAGGTAACCACACATTTACCACTCGTCTTTGAGGCGCACAAGGATATATTCCGGTGTACTAACTCATGGAAGAAGATTGCCCAAATGACATGTGCCCTCTGTTGGTCTGGTGGAGTATCATCACCACTGACCGTGAATATACACATACACTGACAGTAGTATGGGTACAAAGTATGCTCCATAAACCATGATGGAGCATGGAAAAGTGAAGTATAAATAAGCTTTAAGTTGAAGAGTTTAAGTTTCTTAGGATCTTGTTCACAAGTGAGGGAAGAATAAAGTCGGAGATTGACAGGTGGACAAGTGCAGCGTCAGTAGTTATGCGGACACTGTACCGGTCCATCATAGTTAAGAGTGACTCAAGCTTAGAGAGTGGGTGGGGAACTTGGACGATGGGGAGGGGCTTAGAGTAGAGCCACTGATCCACTGCATCAAAAGAAGCCAGCTGGGGTGGTTCAGGCATCTGTCTGGCATGCCTTCTGGACGACCCCAAGCGGAGGTGTTTAAGGCATGTCCAACCAGTATGAGAACCCCGAGCAGACCTAGGACACACTGGAGAGAGTATATCTCTTGACTGGTCTGGGAATGCCTCGGTACTCCCCCAGGAAGCTGGAGGTGGCCAGAGAGAGGGAGGTCTGGGTATCTTTGCAATGTATGTCTTAAGATATAGTGGTATGACCATGATTTTCTGCACTATCAATGCAATTTAAAAAAGTGCAAAAAAAATATATTTCATGCAGAATTGCTGGATAATGCTCGCAATTCGCCAACTTTTTTTGTCTTTAATGTCAAGTATCTTTCTTGATTAACCACTAGATGGCACCAAGGTCTAATGATTAAGGTCAGACGTACCTTTGTAAAACGTTGGTAATCGGTCCATTATTTATAAGCGATTTGCAAAGACTTGTTGACAGATTTTATTAAACACATCTACCACTTCTAAAAGTCAAGTTGACACTACTCCACAAATTTGGTCTTCTGGTATTTGTCCTAGGGGGTGCCTGCACTGAATTAACACATTTCCAAAAAAGCTGAACAGATTCAGTTTGTGTAATATATTACACCGATTCGTTTAGCACAATCAGACTCATTACCCCATTGCTTGCCATCTTTTTGACATAATCTGTCAAAATCCTGTTGCTACCTGAACTTCAGAAAAGAATTTTTCATGCCAGCCTTAATTGTGGCTCAGACTTGGCATTTATGAGGTCTAAAGTTTCTTTTTTTTATAGTTATTTTTTCTTGCTACTTATAACCCATACAAACCAAGTCCCACATTTGGTATTAATTTGTTCTGACCATGTTTCCAATTTTTGTTTCTTTTGCGTGCATTTTGTGAGCTGGGAAAGTGTAGCGATGTGCCACGCAGAAAGTGTGTGTGTGCATGTGTGTGACAGCATGAATAGGAGCCTGACAAGGCCTGCGTGTTTCCTCTCCTTTTGTTTTTTTTTTCTGTGGACCAACTTTGATGAGCTGGCCAAGTCACCCTATGGACGACAGCTGTTTGTTTGCTGTTTCTGTGATGAACACACTTTAGTCATCGGGGATTCCTTCCCAGGGCCATGCTGCATCTCCATTTCCATGATTGGCTGTTCTGTGGTCTGGGTCTACTTCATTCTTCACTGACAAAATAAGACTCGTAAAATTGCAACAGCCCACCCAGTTCAGACCACGTCCCCATAATCCCTTATCAGTCACCTGGGTCCTGCTTTGACAAAGAGAAGAATTAATTATAAATATCTTCCAGTTACAGTTATATCAACAAGCTCCCTGGGAGTGCCTTCTATTCCCCAATGAATGACCGACACAGTGGAATTCCTCTAGTTCTGGGGAAGGCATAGAACGTCTCCTCAAAGAGGAGCAGCTTGGCCAAAGAAATGAGCCCTCTGACGGTGGCAGGGAAATTCAAGATGTGCTGCAACCTTGAAGTCTCATCAAATCTGACAGCATCAGTCACACTGTAAACAATGAATGGCAGCCGCAGCTTTTAAAAAACCCTCCAGCAGACATGGTTACGGCTTGGGGGGCTGTGGAATGTGCTACAGTTCATTGTCAAAATAACAAATTCTCAGCAGGGAAGCTGAACTCATTACCAGAGAATGGTGAAAAAAGCAGGATGTGTCAGAGACCATAGATCCTTGGACTATGAGCTGAAAAAACAAAAAAACATTATGATTCAAATCCAGTTCTTGAAGGGCATCAGTAATTCAGTCCAGGTTTTCCAGCTGTCCTTAAAGTGCAAGTTTGTATGGACCTAAAGACTTAATTAGGCCCCAATTAGTCTGCGACTCAGGTAGAACAGAAAGATCAACCTGAAAGTATGGTGATTTCTGATCGAGCATGAAACAAGAAAGCATCTTTGGGGTAAAAAGTTTTTGTGATATAAAACATAAACAAACTGGTATGTGGCTCCATATTTAAACCCTGGAGGTTTGTTTATCTCAGAGCTGTCTATTAGTGATTGCTTTACACCACAGCTAAATGGCTGACTGGATTTATTTTTAAAAAATTGCATGCTTTCATTCTCAAAGAAAGAGTCTGTAACATAACTTTGGGTTTCTCGTTAGCTTGTGATGCCTTGTTGTGCTGGGCTTCCTCTTCAGTGCTCCATCCTCTTACACAATCCTCAGTGCCTGCATATGATTTCCCAGAGGTTAGTAGCTTTAATACATACCAAAGGCATCTGTTTTCCACATCTGGCCCAGCAAGCATGTGACCACTGCCAAGGCTCTGGCATCTCAACATGTTCCCTCCTTGGACTCACCCTCTGGTCCGCAAGGGTCAAGAATCCCAGAAGAAGCTGCACTTCTGGGCCATTGCATAATGCCTGAGTCTGGAATGGCAAAATATTGCCTTGTTACACATCCCTGGTGTGGCATTATTTCTGGCTTTATGTACCAACGATAAATGGCCATTTTATTGGTTTTAGAAGCCAGTACTCTGTGCTGGGGGGAAGATGAAAATGTGCAGTTACTTGGAGTCTGTGCATTAAAGTATGTCCCTTTGTGATAATTGTGACATTCATACTGGCCAGCAAGAAGGTTATAATATTAATTATATTATTAATTATAACGGCACAATGAATGAAGGTGAAGTATGAACAGAGATTTATCTCTAAGTGCACCTGTTCATATGCGCTGTCACTGAACCACAGTTAAACAAGGACAAGCAGTCCTTTCACGGATCTGTCTGAGACACATTTGATGTTTTTTTACAAATTAAAATAAATTTTGATAACGTGTATATTTTATAAATAATATAGAAGGTCAAAAACATGATAGAGCAACTGAAACTTCAGCCAGTCTAGTATAGGAGTTCAGCTGTTATATCTGCTCGACCTGTGAACTGAAGCCTCTGAGCTTCTGAGAGTAGGAAATGACCCCACCATGAATCCCCCCAGCCTGGCTGACTGGGCCCAGGCCAGCCAGCTCTCTGAAACGGTACATCAAGCAAGCACTAAATCAATGCCCACAATTAGAGCTGGTGCCAGGCTCTCCATTCTGACCGGGGGGACCCACTCTCTCACGACCCTGTTCCTGCACCTCATGCCAAGCAGTCCTGCATTCCACTTTAACACAAAGTGGCGCCTCGCTGGCCTGTGGGCACAGATGCCAGCACTACCGGCTCTCTGTCCCACCGATCCTCTCGAGATGTCTACACAGCATGTCAGTATTGGGTGGTTTACATAGCGCAGTGATCAGCCGGAACCTACATTCTCCTGCCGTTGCCATGTTGACCATTTTTAGTAACTGAAATCACTTTTTCTCTGTTGGATTCAGTGAGAAATTGTTTTGACAGTTCTTCAGGTTATTTATCATGCTTGATGCAGCATATCGAAACAGACATTGGCACAATGCCTAGTGCTTGTAGTAGAGCCTTGCACCAACTCGGCCATGTCAAACGCAAACACCAAACAAAGACAGTTTGATTCCTTTCCCCTGTGCCCAGTCGCTCTGTTCAGCAGACCCTCATCCATACACGTCATGCGTGGCTGCGTGGAGTTTGGGAATTTTAATTTACCCTAAGGTAGAGTCTACCGTCATGCTGTGTGACATACTACATTCCACCAAGGGCATTGTAAAAATGCATGTTTGGCCATGGGGCACCAGTTTGATGACTGTTTGACTTTTGTCTGTAAAAGTTTATGGAAAAACAAAGCTATTTTATATGTACATAATGTTAACTTTACGACAGACCAAGATAGCTACAAGCAGACTGCATCACAGTGGAATGTGTGTGTCGTTGTTTTTGAGAAGTTAGTGAGCTGCTTTCCATGTTGGCTATGCCCAGACCAGTTTGTACGTTTGTTTAGATCAACAGGTGTTTAGAGAAGATCCTCTTCAAGTTGACTTTATTGTAACTTACTAATAATGAAACACTGCTGTTGTTTTTATCTCATATTACAATATACACATTAAACCTACAGGTGGTGGGAAAATGATACAAATACTGCATGTAAAAGGACTTTGACTTTGTGATTTATTTTCTTTGAATGCAGCCGCAAAGGTGAGAGCTGGCAGGACATCTCAGCATTAAAAGAGGATTGACAAATAGCATTTTGTATTTTTAAAGTCACGTAACTATAAATTCATTACATTTATTTACTTGTATTCAAGGCCAAAACATAAAGACACACAACCTGGTGTAGCCAGCATAAAACCTGGACCCCTGAGCGATGGAGGATATCATCTGCTGAGTCATCATTTTGGGACAGATATCAGCAAACACACAATGCCTGTTGGTATGGGCAGCCATCTTATGTGAGTCTTTGTACGTCGTTGTTGTTCTCTGTGGTTGGATAACGGCCAAGGAATTTGAGGCCATTTTATCTGAGCGTGTGTAAACATGGTTCCCCCATAATGTTCCCATATTCTAAGATGATAATGCCCGCATACATACAGCTAAACAAATTTGAGCTTTCATGAACACCAAGATGAAGTTAACTGCTTTCCAATACAGACCTGGTTATCAAAGGTGAGTCTAATCCATTAAATATTTATTTCCACTTGTTTTTCAACACATCCTTTCAGTCATCCGTTAGCTTTCATGCATGATGACTGCCTGATGAACCACCCACTTAATCCCTAAACGGTTAAACACAGTTTATGATCAGTCTTGTCCTGCTTATGTCTTCACCGATGTGGAACTGACTTGCTTACCGGCGACTGTCAATCATCTTTGTCGCAGCGAGCATGAGAATGGTACACGTTTGGCACGTCGCCATATCGTTCTTATCAAGCCGGCCAGCCGCTGTTTGCTAATTCTCTTTATTTTAATTGTCAGTCGTCATTTTCCTCCTGAGGCCCAATACTGCAGCTTGCATTAGTAACGTCAACCCTGCTGCATTGTAGTTGTTTTGGCTCTTATTAATTGGAGGACACTGGGTCCATGGAAAAAGAGAATGGAGCACATGGTACTTTGTTTCTTCTGATACATGCACCATGCAGTTTCACCTCAGTGCCACACAGTGATGTTTCCCTTCTGATATTATTCCCAGTAGATAATGACATCCCTCTGGCCTCAGGTAGGAAAAGTTATGAGGGGCTGGCTGCTGTGTGACTGATCCTCTTCCAGATAAAGGAGACAAGTGGCCTAGGGCTTCAGTGAGCTTTGACTCATTCTCGTTGTACTTTGGCTAGTTGGTGTCTCTGAATTGCCCACAGTAAATGGTTGTGTGTATGTGTCCATGCTGCCTGGGATAGGGTCCAAGCTCCTTCCTGACCATGACTGGGATAAGTGGATGGATGGATGGATGGATGGATGGATGGATGGATGGATGGATGGAAGGTAGACTGATAGCTCTGCATTGGTATGAAAAAAGACACTGGCTGGAATCTGAAGAGTTTTGAAAGGAATGGGAAGGCTAAGGCTGCATGGACAGCCTCCATCCAGGTGGTTATCTCAGCAGGTCCCAGCAGTCAGTGTCTCTTCCCTTAGCTGTACCGCCTCAAATTTCACACATATGAAAATGCAGAAGAGTGTGGAGCTAAGAACGCTGGTGTTCTCTTAAAGAGTTCAAAGGTAAGATGTAATCTTCCCATAAATGTGCTGAAATCCAGGGAAGTCACATTATCTCCTTAATGTGGTGTCATCTTTCACAACCTGATCACCATTTGGGTTCCTCACCTGCTGCTTGTATCAGCATAGCTATAGGATTCCTTTTTGTTATAAAACTTTCAGACATGACAGTATTGCTTAGGTTGTCTGCTTGAGCCTTCATTTCTCATAACATAGCTACAAGTTTTAGGGGATATTTAAGGGTAAATCGGAGGAGTTGTGTTCAGTACACATAATTGGTAGACTTCATTGTGCAACATTGGTTTTCATATACAGAATGGTTTTCAATTCTCAAGACTATTTTTTTTCCTTTTAACAATTTGGTCCCATAAAACCCCCTCATTTGCCTCCCTCACTAAGGGCAGGTCATCTGTCAGTTCCAAGAGGAGAAAAGACTACGTTGGGCTGCAGAGCATTCTCCTACAGAGCTCCGCAGATGTGGAATGGTCTTCCAGCTGTGCAAGACTCAGTTTTACTCTCAATCTTTAAGTCTAGGTTAAATACATACCTGCGGTTTAGCTTATTTGGATACTAGTGCTAGGTACTTACTCATTCCTCACTAGGCTTATAGTCTGAGGAGTCGAGCTAGGTGGGAATCAGTGTTACCAACTCTGATGAACTGTTCTGTCAGTGCTGTCACTCCTGCTTTGCATATGGCCATGTGTTGTTGGAGTGCTGGCGTTTTGGGATTCCTCATGTCTGTATTCCCACCGGCCTCTCCCTCCTAGTTATACCGCCATATGAGGTCCTGCCAGAGCTTTCTTGATTTTTCATTGTACCCACTATACTGTTTTGTATTGTTGCTATTCTGTTCTGCACCTGCTTTATCCCTTTTCTAATCCCCTACTATTTCTGCGGTGTTCCATTCAGAGGTCTGGATTCAAGGAAGCCCCCTGTTTGTCTGCTGGCCTACCTGTCACCTACTCTATCTAGCCTACTCACCATCTGCCTGACCCTTCCAACCTACCCATGAACCAGATTATTTGCCTGCTTCCTCCAATATGCTCCTGCCTACCTGTACTGTTCTACCATCTGTCTGCATTTACGTTGTACTATATCATACAAACTTGTTGTGCCTGTCTCTTCCTTGAGGAGGATGGGCTCCTCTCCCTTGAGTCTGGTTTCTCCATCCTCTGAGGGGGTTTTTCTTTGTTACTCTCACCCCAGGCTTACTATCTGGGGACCTCAAGCCCAGGGCTCTGTAAAACACTTTGTGGCTAGGCCCCATGTTAAAAGCTGTATATTAAAGAAACTGAATTGAATTATTATTGCCTGGAATATCTTGTATACTGTATGATGCAATTTACACCACCTTCAGTTCTGCATCTATTCCTAATTAAACAGCTACATTAAATACTGACGCAGCTCATGTTAAGGTGTACAGGAAATCCTTCTGAAACTTTATCTTAGAATACCTACAGCCTACATAATCAATTTTACTAAACTACAATTCAACCCAATAAGTAATACTTACTCCTGTAACATTTTCTCGGAAAAAAAAAAAAAAAAAAAAAAACAGATACATTTTGTATTTCCTTTTAGAAATGAGAGGTGGAGATCTCGGTGAGGGAGGAAGGAGAAGTGCTCAGCGACCTAATGATTGAATCCCACTGGACAGCTGAAGGTGAAATATAAACATGTAGGTTTCTTCACAGGTTTCTGGAAAAAAAAAAGTTACTTAAACTTCTTATTAAAGTGAATTAAATCTAACTTCAATTTATTTTAATTTAGGCATCTTTTCTCAGTGTACTTGCACAATCACTATGACATTTAAAGTTATTCTTTAAGGTTATTTGAGAAACTATTTAAATTTTTAAGGGTTCGTTTTAAGCTTAAAACCAAGGTGTTATCCACATGCTGGAATCATGATTAAAAAAAAGTTTTGATGATAATGTTTCAGTGGGGACCGTTTAATACCTCTCCCATTATCTTGTTGAACATGGTCTGGTTTGAACAAGTTAAATTAATTGCAGCTGATATTTCAACCTTTGCCCATTGGCCAGTGATGGAGAATGTTGTGGTGACTCAGCATCTCGACTGTAAATGTGTTTCTGATTCTGTGAAGGGACTGCTTGGGACACGTGATGGACCTCGCAGATGGGTCCTCAGCATGCTGATCTGTTTGTAAGAGGCACTTCACTCGACCCAGCCTTCACGCTCCGCTGGCCACTCCTGGGTCCGGTATGTAAACCATGGTAAAACATGTCATTGTGACTTTCTACCATCTTCTCATACTCAGACCTCTCGCACTTGCTGTCATTCTAATAAAACGTGTTGTACCAGTGATTCAGGGACAAAAAGGCAGAATTATATATATATATACACATTTCTTTATCTTTTGTGAAATGCTCTGGGTATATCCCAGCATGATAAATGACAGCATAGGACAGTAAGGATGTTGCTATTCTAAGTGTCATAGATATTGCAGTTACTTGGAGTGTACAAAATGGCACTGAGGGCATGAGCCAATGGGTACATTGGATGGGATGTGAACCTATCACAGGGCATGAGGCAATGGGTACCCTGGATGGGATGTGAACCTATCACAGGGCATGAGGCAATGGGTACCCTGGATGGGATGCGAACCTATCACAGGGCATGAGGCAATGGGTACCCTGGATGGGATGCGAACCTTTCACAGGGCATGAGGCAATGGGTACCCTGGATGGGATGCGAACCTTTCACAGGGCATGAGGCAATGGGTACATTGGATGGGATGCGAGCTTATCACAAGGCATGAGGTAAGGCTGGATGGGATACTAGTCCACACATACAATGGGCAATTTAGAAGTACTTGTCTTTGGATTGTGGGTAAGAACCTGTGCAGCATGAGGAGAACATGCAAATTCCATAAGTGGGGTGGGGGGGGTGAGGCAACAGTGCCATCCAGTGAGGTACCATACTACCTGCGTGTGAAATATTTCCCTATAAAATAACTGTTATGCTTAAATCATCATTTATTACTACTACTGCTGCTGCTACTACAATAATGTAATGCTTACGTATTAAATTGTTCAAAGATTATTTTAGGACATCTTACGCTGCACAGTCTGGACCGGGTGTCTTGTTTTGCATCAGTGAGGTGAATGAATGAAGGAGTGAGGTAACACGGTGATGGGGCAAAGGCTCAGGAAGAGAAAAGACCAATCAGTTCCCCAACAAGTAAAAGGGGGAATCTACTACACTGCCACAGGTTAGAAGGCTTGTTTTCCGGTCCTCAGATCCCATAAGACTAAATGAATATCCTACCATCTTGTGCTGTTTCACTTTCATTGAGATAGCAGGCGTGAATTTCAGGACCATAAAAAGGCTTTGAGATTACGCAGTACATCGTCCAGGAAACCACAGATGACAGAAGATCACTTTGAATCACTCACAGTCACGCACAATGGAAACAGAGCCTTGGGCCTCCATAACATCACAGACACTGATTTAGTCTCCAGTCCAGATGGTTATTGTGTATCTATCTGTCCTAACAGTCAGGGATTAAATTAGGCATTCCTGTCAAGGAATTTTAAATGTAATGCACATGTGGGACCTGTGTTTTGTAAGAGTGACTTTAAATATCTGGGCCCTCCTGTGATTTTGTGACACCTAGAATACTGACAGAAGGCAGCTCTCTTGATGACCTGCTTTTGAAACATCAGTGATAGATGCTGCACAGTCGAGGCCAGGGAAAATTGGTGCAGTTCTGCAGGATGTTCAGCCACAGATCAATGACATACATAAGTTGAGCTAGTTATGAAAATTAGCCTAAGCATCTGTGCAGATGTGCCTGATGCTACACAGTCTGCATTCAAGAATCATCTGTCCCAGCAAGGCCAGAGGTTTGGCCAAAAAATGCCCACATTTCAGTCCTTCGCCCACAAGAAAGTCCTGCCAGTGCTTGGGTAGCTGGAAACTTCACAGTGATCCTCTTCACTCCCCAGTGCTCACTCCTGAAGTCACTGCTCTGCCAAGTCACTAGTGAGGGAGATTGTGGACCCCCCCCCCCCCCCAAATGAAGTGAACTTTTGCCGGATCCAGCACAGCCCCTATGGAGGTGTGGAAGTCCTGGTTTTGCGAAAGTTAGAAATCATCTTCAAAAGTGTTGACCCTTACAGCCAGGTGAAGGCAGCAACTCCCCATCATGGGCACTGCCTCATTCGACACTAACTGCAAGCTCGCTGCCGTTACCATTCACTCTTCAGATGTCTGTCCATCTGTATCCAGAAACAACGCCACCTTAATGACAGTAATGATGAATCCAATCTCAAACAGAATATACAAATTTGAAGTAACTCGTTATTTTCTCTCATGTTTCCTCTGAGACTGGGAACAGACACCGCAATACAGAAAATTCTCAGTTTCCAGTTTTTACGTTGCAGATTGCGTTTACTCTTCACCCTTACATGAATCAAACGTACTGTAGACTCCAGACACGGAGGCTGTGTGGCTGCTTGCCTTTTCAAGGCTTCTAAGGCAGCACATACACTGAAAGTGGACCGATCCAGAGATTAACATGGCCGATGCCCAAAAAGAAATATGGCTCTGTTCTCACGAACACCAAGTCTGTGGTTTTAGACAAAAACCACTTTGGACACTTAATGCTTACTGTTCTGAGCAAGATTCAGCGGATCAAATGTACTGTTTTCACTATGTTTTTTTCGTCGAGGAACAACATTGAAACATTATGGACGGAGTTCTCTTTTTTTTTAATTAATAATTTGCACCTCGTCGTCTAAGACAGACTACATTTAGGCTGAATCCGCTAAAATGCTGAGGAGTGGCGCAAATGACAGCACTGCCTCAAATCAAACTGTATGGACAGGCATGTGGTGGTAAATATCTAAACATAAAGAATGTATATTTATATTCTATATAAAGAACGCTGGTGGTACATATCGAAATCAACCTTTCAGTTCTCAGTGAATCGGAAGGATGATGACTGACTTTGTGCTGATCTTTTTATAAGACAAATCAAAAGACATAAATGAAATATTTACAGTGAATAAGTCATTTTGCTGAATTAAACATATGAGCTACTAAATTATGGGTGACACACGTAGAGTATGCATGCTCACATTCAGTGCTACCGACTCCAGGTTTAAACCCCACCAGCATGATAACTCCCTTCATTTTACTTTTAGTCGTTTATCTTTTGCTTTGCGAGTTTGTCGTTTGCATAGATCTCCCACACCTGGATGACAAGGAAATATTAGATATGACACGAAACCTACTGATATTATGTCTTTTAATACAGACATCTCAAAGTAGTGTTTTACGAATTTGATGTTTTTATGTTTAATAAATTAATGATTTAATGTTGAAATCGTACTTCAGTATTTCGGTACATCACCATATAATGCAGGATTGTAATAAAACATCCTCACAGTATTTATTGTGATACGAAATGCTTTTAGTATTTATTGTAATAAAACATACTCACGGTATTTACTGTGATAAGAAATGCGTATAGTATTTATTGCAATAAAACATACTCACAGTATTTACTGTGATAAGAAATGCTCATAGTATTTATTGTAATAAAACATACTCACAGTATTTATTATGATAAGAAATGCTTATAGTATTTATTGTGATAAAACATACGGTATTTACTGTGATAAGAAATGCTTATAGTATTTATTGCAATAAAACATACTCACAGTATTTATTGTGATAAGAAATGCTCATAGTATTTATTGTAATAAAACATACTCACAGTATTTACTGTGATAAGAAATGCTTATTGTACTAAAACATGCTTATGAATAACAGCGACGATCAAACATGTTTGTAGCATTCCCCTTTCCTGGGGTCCCAGTGTAACCCTGACACCGTCACAGCAACTCCACTCCGTGTCAGGGAGTTGCATCGTGGGTCTGTGAAGCTGAGGATGGCGCTGTCTACACCGTCTTAACAGATGAACTTTGTAGGACACGGGGAAACTTCTCCAAAGGGGCGCGTCGACCACCCGATCAAGTGCCATTTTATTACAGCAGATCTGTGTCATTGTTTAACGGGAGGATGGCCGCTCCAGGGCATGGCAATGCTTTTCTTTATTTATTGTGCCTTTGACATTGACTTCGTTTTCCATGCCTTTGACCGATCAGGACTCGAGTAAGTGAGCCGCAGCGTATCTCCAGCGCTTCACCCACAGCTGCGTACTGATTGCAAAAGTGAGGCTGACTTTGCTTTGTGCACCCCTGTATTTGGCATTAATTAACAGAATGATCCACGTGTACGTCTTTCTAATCGGTCTCAGCCAGTGAGAAACATTCGATCAGCTTTCAGCAAACACCGACTCATGGCTGCGGTTCTTTCAGAAGAAAAGAAGGTATTGGCCGGTGACGGCACCCAGGTGGTTTACTGCTTCGTATGTGGAGCCAGCGTTACGGCTGGCAAGGAGCTGAAGGTACAAGTGAAACACCAGCGAGGGGATCGTCCGTTTTACCCGTTTCTGCAACAGCAGGAACCAGCCCCGGGAGCGGACGAAGTGTCCGTGGATGGATGCGCTCTGGTGTGCGCCGTGTGTCACCTCTTCCTCGGGGAGCAGTGGAGCTGCTTCGAGAGGTCCAGCACACCGCTGGAGAAGCGCATGTACTGGCTTAAGAGACCGCACGAGTGCGACTCCAGGAGGACACCTCACGAGTGGAACATCTCGGACGATCTGCAGCGGAGGATGGCTGCTACCGGGCACCACTCACACTCACCTGGATCGGACCTGTCATACGTCTCAGAAAATGACAACACGTCAGACCGGGACATAGACGTTCTGCACAGCGCTGGCATGTACAAAGATAAGGATTTTAGAAATGGGAAGAGCTTCAGAGAAAGTCCCCGAAAAAGCAGCGAAAGCATGAAATCTAATGCCCGATCGCAGAGATTAACCCGGTTCTCCATCAGCGTTTATTCCGATCATAACGCACGGAACACAGCCAGAATACAGTCTGGGCTCTGGGCTCCGATGATGGATCATGTGTCTGTGGCTCCTTCCCAGAGCTGTCTGCCACCACTCTGCTGTAAGAGCCCTTCTGTCGTGACACCTGTGCAAGACGACAGGAAGAGGCTTTCGGATAACGGGACCGCCAGGGGTCCAGAAATGCAGCGCGATGCTTCCGACAGCAGCTGTAAGTCAAGGCGCCGCTCCGTTTGGTTTCGTCACCCCTGTAAAGTGGCAGATGTCGCAGATGTCACCCATGCCTTGGCTACGCCGCCGCGTTTGCGCGGTTTCAGCGCTTCCACCCGAGGCGGGGAGATTCCGGTTAGAAGCAAGCCCTGCAAAGCGCACAGGAGCGGATACATTAGCGACGACGACATAAATGCAACGAGAGCTGACAGCAAAATGCATGATGTTAGCAACAGTACGGAGCATCCTGTGGGGCTGAACCGCCCCCAAAGGGAGTCGGCAGGTGTAACCGCAAAGCCCCGCAGCGGCAGACTTGTGGAGGACTCTGTCTGTTATATCTGTGGAAGCAAGTTGACAGAAGCCAACCAGTTTAAACTGTATGTGCAGAAGCAAGAGAACTCCGTGAATGAGCCTTTTTTCCCCTTTCTCTGGCTGCACAGTCCTCCTCCTGGGGCTGTCCCCTTGACTCCCGGAGGGTTCACCCTGGTGTGTTTCCACTGCCACGCCTCCCTCATGCAGCAGTGGCGGGGTTTTGAGAAGGCCAATGTGTCCGTGCTCCAGCGTCTTTATGTGGCCCCTCTGAAGATCAGCCCGGTGGGTCTGCAGCCTGGCATCATGAACGGTGTACGGGAACACGACCGGGAAGTGTGCTACCTGTGCGGGCAGGTTTGTGGCAGTAACATCAAGGTGGCCTACGCCAAAGCAGGAGTGGGCAGAGATCGCAGTGTCATGCACTTCCCCTTCATCGGTCTCCTCCCTCGGCCCCCTGGGTCCAGGGGGTTGCGGAACAGCAGAGTGCACTGCTGTGCTCTGTGTCACAGCATCCTGGAAGACATCTGGGCAGCTTACAGGCTGTGCCAGAGTGAGGAACTCATCACCTCTGTTAGCACCTTCCTGGGGAGGTACCACCGAGTGGCTGGCAGCCCACCTACCCAGAGGTCCAGACTGAGCCGGTCGTGTCCCCCAGCAGGGTGTACTTTGGTGTGCTACCTGTGCGGTGTGGAGCTGGGTCCAGGTGCAGCCTTCCAGCTGAACGTGAACCCTCCTAGGACTCAGGAGGATGGAGAACCCTTCTTCCCTTTCTTAAACGTCCATGGCCAGGGTTCGAGATCCAAGGCTACTGATTCCACAGACTCGGTCTCTGCCTGTGTGCTGTGCTACCACGACCTCCTTGGCCAGTGGGCGCAGCATGAGCGCCAGTCCGGCCCGGCTGCCGGCAGTCCCTGGACCCGGAGGTATAACTGCGGCTCCTTCAGCTGCTTCTTCTGCGGGCAGGAGAAGAGGCGCCGCGGGGGCCTGTGGATGGTGCGGGTGCCTCGGCCAACCGCGTTTCTCTGCGCGCCCAGGGTCAGCCGCGCACTTGTGGTGGAAGAGGGAAACGGGTTGATTGTTGGCTCTTGTGTGGACTGTAAAGCCACAGTACTGGACGGTGCCAAGGATGGGACCTCCCCTGCCAGACAGCACAAGGTAGGTCAAGTGCTGTGAGTATCTGCTGAGAAGCTCATGAAGTACCTTTCTGGAAACAGCCTTCATGTAGACGTATACATAGGGCCTTTGTCAAAACCTCTTCAGCTCCTGCCCTAGTTTAGTGTTCAACTGTGTGATCGGTGCCCAGTTTGTTTGTTCTCAGCTTGTTCTTGAAGAGAACCCTGTGAGTAGTCTGTTTCCACGTTACCTCTCAAATAGCTTGTTAATCCTCTTTGTGTGTGAACAGACCACGTTGTTACTATCGATCTGTCCTCAATGTTGACAACTCTCTCATAAAATGCACACCTTTTTTTTTTTTTTTTTTTTTTCCCCCTCGTTCACCCCTGAGCTGAGCAATAAGCCTGGTGTTAAATATAGATGGTCTTCTTACTTCGTGGCAAAAGAATCTGCTGGAGAAATTGAAGTCTTCGGGATGTGACGCCTCAGGAAGCCAATATTCCGTTGGTGACCCACTACCTTCAGAAGACTGTTGAACCAGTGTTAGAAAGTGTTACCTTGTGAGCTCAGTTCACAGAGATGAGGAACCATTCAGCCTAGAGAGGGTTGGGAAGATTGGTTCCAGGTTTGTCCTGCATGAAATCTGTAATGAGATGTCTTCATCCTCTGTGTTTGAATAATTGACCTCTGAAATCAACACATGCAGATATGCGTTTTTAATTAAAATGATCTCTGTCCCCAGACTGCTGAATCATTGCGAAGTAAAACTGATGTCATTTTTGAGGCCTCGTGTAACCTAGGGTACACCAGCTGGTTTTGTCTCAGTCAGGCTGAACTTAAAACATTTGACCTGGAGATGGACTGTAACAGCTGTGCTGCAAAGTTTGTGAAGAAATCAGACCCAGATCACAAGAAGATGATCTTAAAAGGGGCCTGAGTGCCCAAGGCTGGAAGTGTACAGAAGGAGTGCAGGAGATTAAGATGTTTTGGCCTTCACAAGTGGATGACTTCACTGCTCTGGAAGTGGTTTCGGCGGACAGGGAAACAGGTGGCTGTGGCATTCAGTGTTACACAGGCTGTCGTTGTCCTTGTGCCTTAGGAGGACAAAACTTATCTCTACAAGAGCTAGAGATGTGGAGAGTCAGGAAATGGTGGCTCCAGCTTCCATTGAAGTGCTTCTGACTCCAGTAGCTTTGTGTGTTATGATGAAGAAGCCACATGCCAGATATGTCCAGAAGATCGTTACACTCTGTTTCTTGTGGATCATTTGAATCACCCTTGTAATTACAGGGCAGGGGCATGTGGCCAATTTGACGGCCTGCCCTCTGTTGTTATACTCTGTTAGATGGCATGTAAGACTGGCGCCTGGGGATTATGGGCTGTATGGGTCATCGTAACCTTAGAAACACACTTCACTTTCACGTGAGTCAGTTAGTCAGGGCTTTGCTGTTCTTTGTTGCCAAGTGGTGGAGGCTTTTTTCTTCATCAGATGGCACTTCCAAGCGGCGCCGAACTGAGCATGACCACAGTATAAGTTCACTCTAGAATGTAAATACAGTTGGCCGTAGTAATAATTTGTTGATTTATAGTTTTGAACCCTTTCATTTTGGATTTTTCCGTGCTGACATTGCCTTGTGAGTGTCACACATCTTTGCCATTGTCTCGGTTCTGCTGCGAATCCATCTGTCTCTAACCGTGGTGGCCACATACCTACAAACTTACGGCCAACGGTTCAGGGAACCCCCCCTCGGCATAACAATGAGTGTGTACAAAAAGGTCTCCGTCCCCTAAAGGCTCATTAACTCTCCGTGTGTACGGAAATCCTGCCAGCGCTCCTTCGAGGCTGCCTGTAAAGATTAATGGTCGTGTCAGGGACTCCGAGGCTCAGTGAAAACCGGCAATGCGGAGAAGACTAAACCTGACCGACCGACAGAGGGATGGAGCACCAGCAGCCTTTCCCATCATCGGAGTCGTCTGGCAAGATGTTTGGTGCTTCCCTTTAGAGCGACGTGAAGGCTAACTTTGGATTGGCGCACCGGATCCTAACAGCTGCTTGACCTCCTGTCCCGTGTAGGGTGTGCTGCTTACCATTCCAGAAAAGAGAACTACTTGTGATGTATTGACAGGTACTGGTAATGACCTGCCTGAGTTTGGTGGAAATTTCAGCCTTGTGTGACACAGCTATTTCCATGTGGAGCTGCATTGACCCAAGGTCTCATACTCCGTAAGGCACAGTAGTAAGTTACCCCAGTTTATAATGTTGTATTTTTGGTATTGAAATGAAGGTTTGGCTGTAAGTGTGGGGCTGTGGGAACTCTTGGTATGAGATGGTGCTTTAGGGGTGTTTTACAGGACAGAACAGTTTGGGGCTTCTTCCTCTGCCGACAGTTATTGTCAGGACCCAACAGGAGTCCCCCCCTCCCCAGTGCTTCCCCTTTGCCAGGAGCTGAACTCACCATATCACAGGAGAGGACTGGGGTTAGTTTGAGCAGTTGGAGGGGGGTGGTTGGGGCCCCGCGTGAGGAGAAATTTAATCAACATCCTCCCTTCAGATCCATGATGCACGTACATCTTCTCCCAGCTTGCATAGTGATGAACACTTTTAATTTCTTTATTTGCTCAGCAGCCAGGATTATTTTACATGAAATAGCTTACATGTCTTGTTTTGCATGAATATAAAAGTAATTTGGGTTCTGTGCCTTGCCAGTGGTTTGGGGATTGTCCTTTGACCACGTCTTCTGCTAACAAGACCAAGTCAGTAATCCTCTGGCATATGTGACTGATGAAATGTCATCTCATCTGAGGCCCATCCACAGCATGTGACTGGGCATCTTCTAGCATGTAGAGTTGTCCCCAGGAGGTAATAAAACCTGACATTTTGACTGACTTTTGTCCTGTCCCCACAAGGGAAAACTCAATTTTATAAAAATGTGTGAATGGAATCAAAAAACCTAAACAGCCTAAACTTTTGTATTTTGTTAGGTTACTTATGGTTAAGGTTAGGGTTGTCATAGTTAGGATTAGGCCCATAGAAACGAACGACCTCACAATGAAGGCACAACTGTGACGTGTGTGTACACGGTTAATTTGTAAGATGCTTTTGTGAAGTGGAAGAGGCCTTCTACTTTAAATTTGCTTTTGTGGAAGAGTTCAACATTGTGAGATTAATTTGTCTTCCAAAACTTCCAATTTTGAACTGCCTCACGTACAGTAATCCAGTACAATACCACAATACTTAAACCGACTCACTGCGATTGAAAGTGAAAACGTTTTAAAGCTGAATTTCTATAAACATCCCCCTTCATCTGTGTCGCATCATTTTTTGTGAGACATTTTAAGACTGGATAGAATTGTGAAGATTTATCTTGTATGGGCTTTTCATAATTCACATGCCTTCTCTCTGCTCACATAAAGTCAGCCTGAGCTTTGACCTGAGCTCATGAGTTTTGGAATATCAGTCTTTGAAGAGCATGAATTGGTAAAGTTTGGTTTGGCCGTAATTTCAAACTGCAAGCCTACATCTTCACAGCTGAGTAGTGAAATTCATAGTCTTGGCATTTAATAGCAGAGATCAATTTTGAATGTCCATCAGTCCTTGACTGTAATAGATCAAACATTTAAATGGCCAGTAGGCTAGAAATGGTGTTATTGAATCATCTGCTTCTGTACAGAACAGCAGAATCCTTGACATCGATCGGATGTGGGGAAACAGAACTTTGCAGTTTAATCGGATTTGAGATGCGCTGGAGAATTTTTCAGCGTCACGCCTTCCGGGTTCTGTCAATTCTGGGAAGACAAGCAGGTCTGTTAGATTATTAGGCATCCCTTACCACCCACACGATAGAACGGTTTTCTTGCAACGGCTGGTTTCTGTAAATCATGTGAAGGATCGCCTACTGCTTCTGTACTGTGCTGGGAAGCCATCTTCCTTGCAGCGGCCTGTCAGAGAGCGTGCACATGTCTGGTCCGCTATGTGCCCGAAAGGAAATCCAGGCAAACTTTCCGGCTCTGTGTGAGGTGGCAGCCCTTTTCCTTGGCACAGTGTACAGTGGTATTTCAGGCTCCGGGACGACGCACCGCCCATGGTGCTCTCTCTATTCCCCGGTCTGTTTTTTTTTTTTTTTTTTTTTCTTTTCATTTTATTTAGCAAACCTCTCCATGAACGTGCCAATTATCTGCTGAAGTGAGAATGTTGACTTGGGGCATTGGGCCTGCCGATGCCTGGACTAAAGGAGAGTAGAGCAGTATGTTGGGGACCTGGCAGGCCCCTTTCTAGCCTGGTTCCCAACTCGGCTCTTCTCATTTGGCCATCAGCCACCTCTCTGCCTTCCGACTCCCACCCCGAGGCTTTTATACCGAATGGACCATTAATTCAGTGCAAAGCTGGAGGAATGGACTCTGTACAACTGGAGCACACATTGTTTACTGGCAAGCCCTGAGGGCAGAGAGGCCGTTGGAGGTGTTTATTCCTGGTGGGCCAAGCTGGAGCTCTGGCTCAGGGCATTCAAATGGCTGGACAGGGTGTTTATTTCTTCTATCTCAGACTTTTCACATAGAAAGAAACAAAGAGTTTCCAGACCCAGTCGTGGCCTTTACTGAGTGAAGTTAAATCGGATGCCCATTCTGAGGGAGCGCTCGCTACATCTGCTGTTTGCCTTCAATAAGGCTGGTTCTTTATTTCTACAGTGCCATACAGAGCCTTTGTCATTATGGAGGATGGTCGCCCGCTTTTGTGTTTTGCTGGTGGACATGGAGCAGTTCGGTGTGCCGAATGACCTTGTGTTAATAGCTTGGCACTAGAACCACCTGTCCAACGGCCTCTGTGCTGACACCTTCTCCACTGCATGCTGATGGCTCAGGCATCTGCTCTGAGTAGAAGGAGCTGGTTTGTAGTGACACCGGGCCACTGGTGTGCTGTGTAGATAACTCGACTTCCACATTGGCCCTGACCAGAGGCCATGTTTGTGGCACCGCAACTGCTCATGTGGTTTAAATTCTCAGCTTTGCTGGCCATTGGCCATTTGACATGGGAAAGGCAAACTAAATTGCTCATTTTAACTAATTTTATTTATTGTTGTTTTTACCTTGAAAACATACATTATTTGGAATCAGATCTTCCGTTGAATGTGTGCTGTGTCATTTGCCCCTTCGAGCAGATCTCAATGAGGAGAATTTAAGTACTATTTATGACAAGACCTTGAAAACCATAACTTTAATAGACCTCCAGAATTTATATGTACTTTGAAAATTTAGCACGAGTAATTTTATTTCCAGCAATACTATATGTCGTTTGGAGATCTGCTGTTTTGTTGTGGTCATCATCAGCTTAGTGCTCAGTAAATGATCCACTGAGTGTCCAACTGCCGTTCCCGTTCAGAGAGGCTCTTTGATTCAACACCCACAGTGGCTGGTGGGAACCAATGAAAATTAGCTTCAGGATAAATATATACATTGTCTTGTTAGTTAAAATGTGCTTTGGAGAGAGCGCTTCATTGAATATTTACTTATTTTTAGTACCTTACATGTTATTCTGATCTGAGCATAGGGGCTGGTGGGCTGGGAGAGTGTTCAGGGTGTTTTAGGTAATCTATGCAACACTCTTCAAAATACATAATCATGCAGTGAGTAAATTCCTTAAAATATTGGTGCCTAACATCAGTTTCCTGAACACATAAAAAATGCCACTGAACTGCAGAATGTACTTGAAAATGGGACTGTCGCATAATAAACACAATGGCACCCCCGTCAGACTTCTGCTAGTACTGCATCAGCAACTGGCTTTGTCTGAAGACTGATTATTCATACCGTATCATCTGTGAGGATAGGGACCTGAGTGGGGTGGAGGGGGTTTTGTGCCTTAATAATCCTTAGAGCAACATCATCAGGGGCTGAAGCTCCTCGTAGGCCCTCCCTTGGTGAACAGTTCTTTGGGTAGTGATAGGTCTCAAAATGAACACGTCTTACATAGACAGGAAAAGGGTTAATGACCCCCCCCCCCCCCTTGGTGTCTGGCCTGGGGGAGATGTTTACCATCAAACTCCTTGGTCAGACTCAGCCTCAAATGGTTACATGTAACAATATTGTGGCCTCCTCACCCCCAAGAAGGGAGATCTGGAGTCCCATGAGCATCAGAGGTTATGGTCCTCTCTCAGAAGAGTGCATTGCTCCTGTTAGGAGAGAAGTTTGCCTTAAGTAAAAGAGTACCTTGGCGTCTTGCTCATGTAAGAGGGAACATGAGATCGACACGCAGATTGGTTTGGTGACTGTAGTTTGGAGGTCCTTGGGAAGACCGGGACATGGTGGAGGAACTACATCTTCCAGGTGGCTTGGGAACATCTGAGGATCCCCCCAGAGCAGGCTAGTGTCTGTGATCATGGAATGTCGGTCTGAGCTACTCAGCATGTTGCCAGCACGACATTCCCCAGGAAAAAGATGTTGTTGTTGTTGTTGTTGATGGTGATGATGGTGATGAAATCACAGGAATACTAGTAAGATGGATGTCTGCCTTGTTAGCTTTAGTTACTGGGAAGGAGGTGTTGGTAAGAGTGCTTCGTTTTTTTTTTTTGGTTTTTTTTTTCCCCCCAATAGGCTGTCCTTGGCAACCTTGAGCTATACACACAGGTCACTCATTTGTGTCAGAGTGCTGTCTGTCTCTATTAGAATCAGGGCCATAAATAGTGGCCCCTTACTGGAGCTGCCAGCACCAAATGCCATAGTACTGTTGACAACTCGCACCAAATGCCATCGTCCAGTGATCATCAAGTACCCCGCCCATCATTAGACACAGAAGCACGAACTGTAGAAACCCTACAATGTCTTTGTATGTGCGATTAACTCAAAAGCACAGTACTATATGCCATGGTAGACGTCTGCTCACTAAGTCAGACGCATCAGGTATGCGCGGCGAGCTGAATTTGGTACAGTATGTTTGTGTTCTTCACCACATTCCCCTAAATTACATCCCAGTGCGTCTTTACCGTGTGCTCTGCAGAGCAGTGTGTGGTCTGTTAGGAGATGATGAGGAGGCAGGTAAAGATGGAAGCTGGGCAGTGCTGAAGGACGCGAATGGAGGGCGAGGGGCACCTTCTATAAGCTCCAGGCCAGCTGTCGTTGGAGGACTGCTAGATGGTCGTCTGACTTCCACTGGTGGAGAGCAAAAGAAAGCCAGGAGAGGTATGGAGCCAAGTTAACCAAATTTGGAGAGTCATTTCACAGCTTCTGCAGGTGGCTTGTGGATATAGGGTGGTGGGGAATGCCAGAAAGGATGCTGTCTGGGCGTTAGTAGTGTGGAACCGTCAAAGCAATGCTTTGACTGAATAGTTCCTCCAAAATAGTGATATTTCCAATATGGCTTGTAAAACAGTATGTGGTTTATCAACATGACTTTGCAATCAGCAGTAATCTGCACTTGAAGGATACATGCTTAAACGCTGTACCTATGAAATGTTCAGGTCTTTTAGGAATGAGTATTTTTGTAGGTTGTCATAGAAATGGCACTCGGTGTGAGTTTGGAGTCCACGGTGCCGTGTCGTTCCTCGGGGAATCCGCGGGCCCTCGCTGGCGGTGGAGGCGGGCCGAGGCACGCACTGGCTCCAGGCAGGCGAGCGGGCAGCAGTGCACATGGAAACTCGATCACCCACGGCTCAACAGATTGTTTGATTTATTTTAAAGCGGAGCAGATGGCGGCAGCGGCAGTTTGTTTAAGCTGGGTCTACCGGGCTCGCCGCCAGCTCCGGCAGGCAGAGCGGCCAAAATAATATTCACTGGATGCTGCTCGTTCTCGTCACCCCCACCCCCTCATTCCATGGATGTTCACGGTTAACTGTTTGCTCGTAAGGCTGCTGTCTGTGATTGCAGGGATCTTGTAAAAGGGTGCGTTTTTGTATGGGCATCTGCATGCAGTGGGAGACTTTCCGTCATCCAGGATGGCGAGCCATTCGTCACCAGTCAGGTTTGTTATGGTTTTGTCAAAATGGAGAGGGGAAAATAACAAGAAATTTTTTTTCATAGTAAGCTATTTTTTGCCTGGAGCCATAAGGTTATGAAATGGGAGTATTAAGCTTGTAAAAGGCTAAAGCAGAACCCCACAGGCTTGACAGTTGAATGGACCACGGTGCTTTGGTAGCCTTGCTCTCCAAGTGTTCAGTCTTGAGGTCTGCACTGCTTGTGTAAACCCAAATAAGATAAGACTTTATTGATCCCACAGGGAAATTCTTGAAAGTTTATTGCCTGACTGGGAATCAAACCCAGGTCATTGCAGTGAGTGCACCGAACCCTAACCACTAAACCTGCAAAGAATGTCTTCTCTGAATTTTTTTTGTCCAGTTCTTTGGTTTCTGAAGTCATTTTCAATTCTTATTATAAATTCATTTAGCTCACTTCATTGACTTTATGAGATGTGAGGGATGGGGTTCTGGATATTGTTCTGGATTTGGGGGGGGTGGGGTCTGAATAGCTGGTCCACTGGCCAAAGCTCCAGATTTCTCCAAATTGAACCCAAAGCACAAATAAAGAACCACAGCTTGGCAGGTCATGTCGTAGAGGTGGGACAGTCATGAAGAGTGTTGTGATTAAAGGTGACCCACGTGTCAAGGAGCACGCCACCACTTTGTGTTTTTATGCAGTTGGAATGCGTCAGTACTCCCTGACTCTCACTGACTTCCCCAACACGCTATCTGCGGTGTGTGCTGAATGGTGACTACCAATGCGACACTAGGACTATGGAAACTTTTCAAGAGAAGATTCAAGCTCTCCATGACTCCTTGACACCCTCCACAACAACACTGCCCCAACAGGTCAACTGTCCTTAAGTGTCACTCCACAGATTGTATGTGTCAACTGTTGTCAGTGTGAACTGGAATAATATTTGATGTAGCAGAAAGCTGGGATCCCAGGGCAGTAAAACTGCCCACATTCCTTTCCAGATGAAACAGGCAGATGTTGCCAAATCTTCTCAGTTATTCTTGGGGACAAAACCTGTAATTCAATTTACTTGAATACATGCATTGCATTCAGGTTTGTAATCAACCATCGTCAATGTCAGGGTATGAGAAGAAGGATCTGTTGTACTTGAAGTGTTGTTTCTAAATGTTTATGTTTAGTCTTTAGTTTTTTGCATCTAATTAGGTTGCCTTGTCATTGCAGTTCTTGTTGGAGGTTTGTTTGATTTCAGAGTTGGAATTAGAAGCTTGCATCAGGACCTCTTCTCTAAAATGTTTTGTTGCAAAGGAACTAAAACATGACATGAGGAAGGCGGTGAGGGCTTGAAGGAGTTTGTGATTAATCTGGGAGTGATGGCCAAATTGGTGGAGACTCGAGAACACTCGAACCATCTGTGACACTGATTTTGTCCCTACTTTCAAACAAGGGTTCCAAGGCCACCTGTAAGAAAAACAACCCCCTAGATCCCAGTATGTGTTGAGTCCAGCAGGTAGAACCCTGCGGTTTGAGGCTGGAATGTTCTTCATTTCCGATAGACATCCTGGCTTCGTGCCGATGTTGAGCTGTGCCTAGTCTGTTGAGTTATACGTAGCTTTCTTTCGTATTTCTTGCATCTTGAAAGGATGACAGGCATATTGAACTGGGTGAAGGTTTGGGTCTCCGTAGGATAGTTTCATGTCCTACTTTCAGAATTTTACTGCAATGTTCAAGAAAGCCTAGATACTGTAGCATTTTTGAAAGAAGCCAAGCTTAATCTTCTAATATGTGTGATTTCTCTCTGCACTGACATTACTTTTTATCTACCGTAAGTATGCTAAATATATCCAAATGGAATCTACTGCAATGTATGGTTACAGTGATTGTGGTAGTCTTTTTAATTGTCCTTCAGGTATGTTACAGCTGTTTTTTGTTTCCCAACTAGCTTTAGTGAACCTTGTGTAAGAATGTCATCATGACACAGCAAAAGTCATTAATCCTTAATTCCAAACACATATTCCCCCAAGTTAGTCTGTTAGAGTGAAATGTTTTTGGGTCATTTCTGGAAGGTGGAGAGTGGCATTGCACAGAGATTAGGACCCCTGACCCAAAGTCTATGATATTGTGAGACCATAAACAGAATGAGTGCATAAGCAGCGAGGAAAAGGCAGCTTTCACTTTTTAATAATCTTTAAAATACTTCCTGAACTGAACAAGCTCTCTGTGCAGATATCACACATCTGGAGTGAATACACAGTGCGTTGTCATACCGTCGGCTTGATTCCTATTGGTCTTCGGTATTATGGACTATAAAGCTGAAGGAATTTCACTCTCATCAGAGTAAATATTCCTAAATGTCCAATAGAAATATTGGCGATTTGGATAGAGTTGATTTTAGAGAAATGCATTTCCAATGGGGCAGTTTGCTGATTAGAAAATGAACTAAGTTGGTGAGAGGTGAGCTGAGGCTTCCGTCAGGATATTCCCACTTTCTTTGGTGTTTTCTTGGCCTCACTTCACAAAAGACCGGGATGTTTCCATTCAAAGCCTTTTGTATACTCTCACCGGTGTACCGAGAATCGTACTTAATTTGTTTGTTCACTTTCCATAAAGTCCAGCTACCCAGACATGGAGAAGCAGTTGGAAAATGCATGGACAGACTTTCCTCAAAGCCTGTGACAGACCATCTTACACTGTCCTATACAATTAATATTATAGCTCGTTCTTCATTATTTTTTTTTCTCGGATGCTTTTCTCTCTGTTCATTTCAACAATACAATTAATCTGAGTGTAATTAACGGTCATTAACATCACAAGCTTCCCTGAAATCAAAGATCATTTTGTGGGGTTTGGGACTTTGCGCAGACTATCTTGGCTAGTAAATGTCTGGAGAACAAAAGCCAGTTCATTTTTTTTTCTATTGGTTGTCGTGCTTGTTATAAGTTTTTAATGATGACTGCCAGCATCACTTAATGATGGCTTTAATTTTATGACAGCCTCTGCTTCCAGATTAGCACCTCATTATACTTGTGAGGATCTCCCTATGTAGGATACATAGAAATTTAGCCTTGAACTTCTGTGCACCTCTATTCATGATGAGGGTCATGGAGGCAGCTTGCCGAGCAGATCAAACCGGACCTCTTTTTCTATGGTCAGAGACTCTGGCTTGTTCTGGGGGATTCCCGGATATTCCTAAGCTAGCTGGGAGATATAATCTCTCAAGCATGTCCTGAGTCTCTCCTGGATACCATTACTCTGATGGAGTGATGGCTCTATTTCAAAGTCCCTCCTGATGTCCAAACTCTCTGAGCCCGACAACCCTGTGGAGAAATTTAGTTAAAACTTCAAATTTACAGGCTTCTGTTTTTTTTTTGTTTTTTTTTTTTAATCCCTCCTGGAGAAGGGGAAACGTCCAATAAACGTGTGAGGGAGCAACTGGAGCCGGCGTCTTGGTGCTGTTTCAGCAGCTGGAACGTCGAGGGGAGCCGGGAGCATGCCAAGTCAGGGCTGAATACCTGCCAAGGTTCAACTTGTTTGCTCGTCTTGCTGGAGCCAGAGGTTGACCTTATTAGATTGGAGGGCAGGCGTTTTATTAAAACACATTTGGAGGTGGGGGGTAGGCCCCAAATAGTCCCCATATTGTCCTCTTGTTCGTGCTGACCTTACGTTACCTTGTATGAATGCTGACAAGGCTGCAAACATCTGCTCAAAGTTTCTCTGGGCCTTTTACTTGCTGTCTTGCTCTCTGGCGCCTGGACGGTAACTTCCATTGATGCAGGGCTGTTTTTTCTTTCCTCATCTCCTTCCCCTTCTTTTCACCCCCTCCCCCCAGCTGTTACTTTTTTATGGCTCAAGTTAATGCAATTACAGTATGCAACTCCTAAGCCATGCCTTTCCTTGGTTCATGTCACCTGCTTATGTGTCAGTGACCATAAGCTGTGTATTTAAGTGACGGGTGGCACCATTTCCTTTGACAGTCGGCAGTAACGTCTTGTACATTTAAATTTCCATCCACCGGTGGAGTGGACGTTCTAATTGCTGCCTGGGAGTGAATGCATTGCCATGTGAGGTGGGGAGGAGCGTCCCTTTTCGGGTGGGGACAGGATTGAGATAAATAGTGGGAATAAGAAATCAAAAAATAAACCAGGCCTTGGGGAGCAGGAGTCAGAATGACTGTTAAACTCTGGTCAGGCTTAATGGGAGAGAAAAGGAAAAAGAGTGCAGGGTGTGGTCAAGTAACGACGAACAGTCACCTGACTCTCCCTCCTGGCATGGCCACACCCACTCTGTCTCTGCCAGTTCTATTCAAAGATTGTTTTTCTTATTTTGTTGTGATATGGGGCAGGAACATCCAATCATTACTGCTTATCCAGTGAGTGGTCACTGTGTGGCCTGGAGCCTACCCCTGACAGCACAGGAGAGAGGAACACCTTCCTGTTACTCACTGAGTACTCGCTCTGGCCGTCCTATTACTCAGTGAGGACTAGCTTGGCCTGTCCCGTTACTCAGTGAATACTCGCTCTGGCTGTCCCGTTACCTAGTGAAGACTAGCTCAGTCCATCCCATTACCCAGTGAGGACTTGCACCAGGTCATGTGATTATTGATGCGTTCCCCACAGGCACATTTAGTCGCATTTATGTTCAATGTCCGTTTAGAGAGGGCAGGATCCTGCACTGTACATTTTGATTATGCCCCGAGAGAGTGGATCAGCTCTCTTGTGGGGTGGTAAACAGACTGAAATCTTTATTTATGTCCTGTTTTGGTTTCTAGGTTTGGCTTTATTCCGGTTTATTCTGAAACCACATTTGCAGAACCAACCAAAGACACAATCGGCGGGCAACACGGTATGTTGTTTGACAATGAGCAGGATGCATGATGGACATGCTGTTTATTTGCTCATGGCCTCTAGTAGGCTGTGGATCGGCTCAGCAAAGAAGCAAAGCAGGTTTGTCGGAATGGGAAACAAACGCTTAAATATGTGGATTGGGGCAGCTGCTGAGACTGAGCCACGTGAGACGGGGATTCAGAGCTCAGAAGCGGCCAAACGTGACTACAGGAGAGACTCTTCCATCAACTGGTTTGATGTCAGGTTTTAGCAAGCCCAAAGTACACACAGTGCTTGGCTGGAGACCCCACCCCTATTCCAGGTTCCAGATGGTTCCGCCTGTTTGGTGGGGTCTGCTTTGCGTGCTTCCCCGAGGGAGCAGCCAGTTAGAAGACAGGGTGCCTTTCAGCACCTCTGTTAGGCTCAACGCTCCCGCCGTTCCGACACTTCTTGTTTGGAGCAAAGTTTTTGGGTTTTTCTTTCTCCTGTTCTGCGATTCCTTTATCCTCACTGCCAAGTTCAGCATCAAAGCACTCACCCCCCCCATGTGCTTTTAGATTCTCTTTTGTTTCTGTGTTTCTCAAAGCTTGTCAGACTAACTGCAAGTAAGACATGTGATTCTTTATTTAATGTGCAATGGTGGGTGGTATTTATCCGCCGATTCTCTGTCACACAGAGTGCTGGGTTCTCACAGCCCTGCGGAAGGCTCTGGATAGTGTTTACCACATAATGATGCTGCTGGGTAAAGTGCTGTGTGAAGGATAGGAAGAATGTGAGGCTACGTGACCGGGTAATGGAGATTTGCCCCACACACCCATGCCACCTAGTGTTTGTTTATCCCTGCGGTTGAAGCAGTTTCTGGACAAGCAGAAGTGTGGATGGTGGCTGGACTGTCTGAACTAAACTTGACAGTGCACTGGAGGTGGACTTCCTGTCTGTCTGCCCTTTTCCTGTTGCTCCTCCAGCCGTATAGATGACCACCAGACAGCTGTCGATCCCCCATGTACATGTTCCCCCCCCAACCCAGTGTGAGGAGGTCAGGAAGCATAGTGTGTGGAGAAATGTGCAGGTCCTGAACACGGGCTGCAAGTGGCTCTGATATAGTGACGCCTAGATCAGCAGCATTTTTAATAAACTTTAACATACTTTTTACTTTTGCCTGTTGTATGCCATTTTGCACTCTCCCGCCTTATGCACTACCCTATGTCTATGCACTGTTATCCCCTATCACACTGTCATCTGTGTTTCCACTGTATCCTCTGTATTTATTGTAAGTCTGTACTGTCTTTTTGCCCCCCCACCCACCATGCCCTGTCCCCTCCCCTGCAACTCTAGCAAAAGATTTTCACTGTGCTCTCCGGAACACATCTGACAATAAAACCTGAACTTTTAGCGGTGCTTCCGGAGTTATGAGGAGTCCCAGCTTTCAATGTTGCCTTCTGATTGTAGCCCCCCCCCGATTTTGAGTCGGCCTTTTCCATAGAAGATGAAAACGAAATGTGCCATTATATTTCCGATGTCAGGCTGGCAGGGGGGCCCTGTTAATGTAGTCTGTCTGTTTCAGAGCGTGTTATTTTTCATCTGAAGTAGATCGCTTGGTTTTCTGGGTGTTATGCTGCTGATGTACTTTGGTAGACGCTCTGCAGCAACATGAACGTTTAATACGTCGATTATACAAGTGCCTTACTGGATTGTGGAATGACAACAGACAGAGAGGTTTGGTTCATTATAAGGCACTTGCTATTGACGATAAAGATTCAGTGAAGGAATTTTAGCATAAAGTCTGTCTGTCAGCCTGCCTCAGCAGTGTGCTGTGGTGTGTGATTTGGAAGTACATTCCGATAGCTTGGTTTTCACATTCTAGGTTCTCATTCATGGATAGATGGTCACCTTTCCTGGATTTGTTACTGCTCCACCATAGGATAAACTTGGTATGGCTGGTTCATTTTCCATTGCGTCTTTACATAGACTACCTTCTCGATTCAGCTTAGTACATCTTTATGGTAATAACTGTGTTCTACCACAAGGTGGCACTGTGAATAATTGAAACCTTATAAAGTGGGAACTATGTATGGAGGAAAAATGTCATACTAACTGTCGCAAGGCCAGATCTTTGTGAAGAAAAGTGTATGTTTTTGTACCGCACAAGCAAAATTTAAGACCTTTTTTAAACAAGACTTTTTTTAAACACTGCAGCGCAGTAATTTGTGTCTTTCATTGTGCATGGCCTTGTATAGCTACAGCTCGTGTAACTTCATTTAATCTACAAGTGGAAGTTAGTCAACTTCAGCTTCGTGGGTAGATGTTAAGGTAAATGACATGAGTTGTGTCGATTTTGGCACTTAGAGCATGGAACTAGTGGATAGTTTATAATGATGTGCAAACAATTTCAAGCTCCAGCCAGCCCATATCCCCAACAAATAAATACATAAACAAGTATGACTGAAATGAGAGAAATCTTTCCAAGACTGCATTACTCGCATTACTGTCAGAAAACAGCTTTCTCCATTTGTGTCCAGCCCTCCCTGAAGAGAGAATGGTGGCGTGAAGGGCTTTCTTCACCATGTTAGATTATTCCCTAGAGAAAGCCAGCATTTGACTTTGTTTATCCACTTCCCTCTAAGCCTCACTGACCTCATCTGGAAATCAAAACCTATTAGCTTGGCGCAGCGTGCTGTCCGAAAGTGGACACTTTACACATTATAACGCTCACTCATTACTATTCCTGATATCTGTTTACTATTAATATGGGACACACAGTTTGGGGAATATATTCTCTCATGTTTAATTGAATTTTTATACAGTACATGTAGCCACTGTAGACAGATATCAGTAAATTGTGTTTTGTGTTGTGCTGCTGTTATAGCGGAATCTAAATTCAGCTCGGGAGATTTGGCATTTACTCGAAGGAGTCGGACATAACTTTGAAAACCGGTTCTCTTTCGAAAACGAGAATTTTTCATTTTCCCACCAGGTGGCAGTAGTGCTCTGTTTAATTTAGCGCGGTTTCACATTTGTATGAATTCTGTTCCATTCGGTTCCATATTCTAAAGTCCTTCAAGCGAGCGATCAAATTTTAAACGAATGCTTCGGTTTTACTGAGGACCTGCATTCATTTGCACACACAGCCACACGCTAAACCTGACCAATTAACCTAAATGCTGTGCTGTGGAGTTTGCACGAAAGCCCAGGTGAATTTACAAACCCAACCCCCACAGAGCATCTTGCAGCCCAGAGCTTCCCTCTGATCAGCCACAAAATCTTTAACATTAATTTCCTGGAGTATCTTTGGCCAAGCTGCCGTCTCTTGCCATCTTTTACCTTTGCTAAGTGTGTTCCAGTGATCTGTACTGGGGTGACCCTGATACGGAACCTTGCCATGTAAGGATCTGCACATTCAGCAGACAGGTCTGCCTCTAATCTCCCTTCATCTTTCTTTGATCCAGATTTACGTCTCTTTGTGGGACCTTCCTCAGACCTTCTTTTTGTTGTACTCCATTCTTCACCGACCTTCGGCGGCTGGCTTTCTGACGACGTAGCGGTAACGATAGAGACGTGGTCACCTCTACGGGTTCCTCGGGATCATCATTCCTTTATACTTGGATGTCTGTGACCTGTGGAAATGCTGATGTGACGGCGACGTGCTTACAGACCATGAGGAATGGCCTGGGCGAGGGTCCATCCTTCTCCCTGAAGCTGTAATTGGTCTCTGTGGGGATGGTGCATCAGCCCCTGCCTGTATTCTCCTCTAACTGTAGCCTTTCAGGAATAAACAACACTCAGACACAGTCTGTTCCTCCACATGCTTTTTTTATATAATATTCCGATCCACTTAGGGGGGGCTCACATTTTCAGGCTTGGGGTGTTGAATCCTTCCTCTGCTCTGTGTATGTGGAGTCTTCATCTTCTCCCAGAGCTTCAGGTTTCTACCACAGTCCAGGGAGCTGCAATTAGGCTAATTGGTGTCTCTAAATTGCTGAGAGAGTGAGATGATTTGTGCCGTGTCATGGACTGGCAGCTCATCCAGGGTGTACCCCTACCTCGTGCCCCGTGCTACCTGGGATTGTCCCCCGCCCACCCCTGACCTGGATAAACAGTTGGAGGATGGATGGAGTAAACTTCAATAGTGGAAGGTTGTTGCTATCCATGCCAGTACTGCATTTTCATGTCAAACTGCTGCCGTTTTATCTTCTGTTTTATCTTCTGCTTTCACTTCTCAGGTCTTCAGCTCTTCTGCGTTTCCTCCACCCGAGGCAAAGCTTTGTCTCCGTGATGTAATATGAATTTAAGATGATGGAATGGGGTTTGTGAAGATGCTCCCGTTTTATACCTCTTCGGTTAATTATTAAGCAGTGCCACTGATCTCTTCCAGATTCTTGTGAACCGTCGCTTTTCGCATTCGCAGGTCGCCTGGTGGATGACCCTTAACTTCTCTCTTGTGCCAACATCCCATGTTATGTGTGTGTTAGAAATGCGTGCTTATGTGAACACAGGAGCTCATCTAATCAGACACCGTGGTCCAGATACATGTGCTCGGGGCTTTAATGGGCCGTGTGAGATGCTGAGCCAGATTCTTCTGGAAACACCTGTCACCTGTCAAGTGGGCAGTGTCTGGAAACGGCTAATTAACCTTTGAGTAAGGCTGCCCCTTTCTGATTTCTCGAGCTCATTGATCTGTTCCTCCTCCTCCATGTCCGTGTCTTAAACACATTTAAGACGGATAAAGGAATGATTAAAGAGTTCCCTGCCCGGTGCTGACAGAGGAGCTCGCTGCTTCTCTCCTGTGACATCGCCTGCTTCCTTTCTGCGTGCCTGGGCGTGCCGAGCAGCGTCTCAGAACATTCCGTACGCGTGTACCAATGCTGAGGACCTGCGGCACGTTTTTGTTCACACAGAGCAAGGGCAAAGCTGCAGGCAAATCGCTGCATAAACAAACAAAGCCAATATATTCAGAGAGTTGTGCGTCACATCTACACAAAAGCGACAGCTTCAGAGAGTGCTGTATCTGAAGTCAGATCAGATGTATTTAATTTCCAGGTGGGGTACTGCTGATGTTATCCTGGATCGTTTCCTTTTTCTTTCATGCAGACACATTTGGACGAAGATTGTTGAAGCATCAGCTGTGGTAATACCAACATGCCGCAGTCAGAGGACTTGTTTTTCCCCTCTTGCTCTCAGTGCCTCTCCAGATCCCACCCCAGCTTGGTGGCTGTGACCACTGAAGGTCTGGGCTAAGTCACATGGTGCTTCTGGCTGTGCTGTACCACAGTAATTCACCCGGGCTTGTGTACCGGGGGAATGATGGGAGTTTATAGTGTCTCTGGGGCCAGCAAGGGAGAAGTACAGGGAATGATCGATGGCACTGGGCTGTCTCTATGACAGGGTCCCTCGCAGAATCCACCGCAGGATCCACCGTGATGCCCCCTGGGGGGTCTAGGGATGACTTTATGGCTGCTTCTTCAGTGCCCCCCTACTGCCAGATCCCAAGAAATACCCAGTGCAACTCTCATCTTCCAGCATCTCCGCCTCCTTGCCCAGATACGCCTTCCAATCCTTAGGCACTAACCCACGCGTGAGCAGAGCCCGGCTCTGGGTAACTGCCGCTCTGAGGCAGTGAGTGTTTCTCTGCTGATACCGACTGGGTCACGTCTCTCAAGCCTCCGTGGTGTTAAATGGCACAACATGCTCAATTAGCAGGAATCCAAACCCTAGAGCACCACACACCCCGAAAGTTTGCCTTGCTTACTTCTTACTGTTTGAGTGTTTGTGCCGTCTGCTTCTTGGATGATTTGGGACACACCTTCTCTCCCGTCCTCATCCGGTTCCCCTTGTAATTTTTAAGCTGTTTTGCTTTTGATTCAGAATCAGAATCAGAATATCTTTATTGTCATTGTAACGGGTACAACGAAATTAAGTGCAGTCCCTGTGTCAGA
>JAACJT020022596.1:2593-35005 GCA_009936485.2 Gymnarchus niloticus | reverse complement strand
GGACAGGGCGGCCTGGCGTGCTGTGGTCCATGGAGTCGCGAAGAGTTGGACACGACTGCGTGACTAAACAACAACAAGTGCAGGAGGTGTTACTCCTGCTTTAAGGGGAGGTGTTCTCGGAGATTGTGGGGAGAAGAAGAGTGTGTTTTTGTGTGGTAGTGGTTGTTGGGAGTCTTGGTGATGTGTGTTGCAAGGTTAAATAAAGACATTACTTTTAAAATGTTCACGGAATGGTGAGTTCTGATAACCGGCACTACAGTTTTTTAACAAATATTTCCAAAGAATTGCAAGGGGGAGCTCATTCACAGCAGGTGACGTGGTGATACATGAGAGTCGTGCCTCTCTACTGCCATCAGGTGGTGGAGCTGCACCATGACACAGTTAAAATGGACTGTTCATTAATATTCTGTTTCACATACCCCAGCTCTTTGCAGTGACACTGGATCTTAAACGTAAAAGTCTCATAGCTGGCTGACTTTCATGATATACAGATATATATAGAAGATCTGAGGTTGTGCTTTCGGTAACGTTGAAAAAGGAGATGTCCTGCAACTCGTCACTGAACTGCTCAATTTAGTTGTGTTCATTAGACCAACACAACGTACATGATGATAAAGCATTTAGTAGCCAAGATTACTTTATCATATATAATGCTTTATACACATATTACCACTACACATATTATTACATTGTATTTTCTCATCGCCACCAACCCCCCTGCAATCACCAACAGAAACAGAAATCCATGCATCTGCTCACTGTAACATCCAGCAGACCTTGCAGTTTTAACATCGTGACTGATTCAATTAAAATGTAATTGTAATGTAACACTTCTAAGATTATGAAAATCTTGGAAATTAATCCCTTAAACCAACAACTGAACACATCCTTCACGTGTTCTCTAAAATCCATTTCTGATAGATTGTGGCCATCTGCTGGTCACTAATAATGAGGCTAGTCAGGGGTGTTCAGTAGTAAAGACATGCATGTTAGAAACTGGGCCTAAAATATATCCATTTTCTTTCCATCTCATTCAGGCTAGACAACCAAGATCAGGATGATGAAAGATTGATTTAAAGATTCATACAGGTGGTGGCAGTTCGGTTGAAGCCACCCGGAAGCTCATTCCCCGCCCACCCCCGAGAAAAAACCATAAGCGACAAAAAATTTCTGCATACGGGGGGATGCCAACAAGTAGATTCTGTGCTGCCCCCCCGAGCAATGCCTGCCTGTCTTGCCCAGACATTCTGGGTCACCCTGACAGGTTTTTGCAGCCACATTTGACAGAAGTAGCTCCGGATAGCAAATGTCAGCTCAGCATTTTGTTAATACATTAACTTCTATTTGAGCACATGAGTAAAACTTGTCATCCAGCTTGCCTAGGAATATGGCTCCACTCCTCATTGCTACAGCTACAGTACTGCTATCTTTTATCATAAGAGAGTAATCAAATCTATCACTACCGTCTCGGGAACCACTGGATCTTCCTATAAGAAGATGACATTTCTATTCAGTCTGTTGTGCTGTTACTTAACTTGGTAATGTCATTTGGTGACCTGGCAGAAACGTGAACTTATGGCCTATCTGCTAGCTTACAAGCAATAATCTTCTAATTTAGAATATCTCCATATGGTACTTACATGAAATCATAATTTATTGTTTAAACTGGATTTCGCTGAAAAAATATCAACTCAAAGCAGACCCAGACATGGCGAAACATCACTATTCACAGCAGGCCAAGTAAATGGAATCAGAATGTTCTCTTTCAATTCAATTCAATTCAATTCAATTCAATTTTATTTATATAGCGCTTTTAACACAAAGCACTGTCACAAAGCCCTTTACATAGTCCCGGGCCCACAGTCTCCAGAGAGTAAGCCAAAGGCGACAGTGGCAAGGAAGAACTCCCTCCGGAGGAAGAAACCTTGGGAGGAACCAGACTCAAAAGGGAAGCCCATCCTCCTCAGGCCAGCACTGGGCAGGACAAATTAATGAATACAAATTAGAACAATAGATACAAAAGAACAAGTCTCGTATCTGTCTGGGGGACAGCACGGACTTGCAGGTTGCAATCCAGTAATCAGAGCAGGCTCGGTGGCTCAGAAGGCAGCAAGCTGGTCAGACAGGACAGCTGAAGTAGAGGGAGGGCACTTAGGCCAGCAGACGATATGAAGATCTCTTGAATCCAAGCCTCCAAGGGTCCTGAATCCTCTTTCAGGATTTGGACACATATTTTAAAACAGCCGCGTTGTGTTCCCAATTTCAGAATGCAGGTGTCAGCCATCATGCTGTTTATCTTGGGCTTTGGGGCTCCTTGAGGTTCAAAAGCTTACCTGCAGAAGCCTGAAGAACTTGAGGGCCTACGGCTACTGGGTCTGCTTGAAATCATTATTATTGGCCTGCTAACATCTGAGCCCTGACCTGATGGATGGATGGATACAGAGAATGGCAGATGTTTAAAGAGCAGACAAAGATATGGTGAACCAGGGAGCATGTTTCAGACATCTACTGTAGCTCTCCCTTACAGCACTCACACATTGCCATATGTCTACTGTCATAAAACGGAAAACGCGACACGCATACACAACACAGAATCATGATTAGCCAGTAAAAAAAAAAAAAAACTGCCAGCAATATCTCTTTTCACCCACATTTGGAAGCTACTGGAGTCCCTTCCTTAGTGGACAAAAGTATTGGGACACCAGTTAATGGGGTGGTTCACATACTTTTGGACATGGGTAATCAAGCCATACTCATTGCTGAAACAGGTGTATAATTAAACACACAGCCATGCAATCTCCAGCAACAAACACTGGTGGTGGAATGTGTCATCCTGAAGAGATTAGTGACTTTCAACGTGGCACCATCATAAGATGCCACCTTCCCAACAAGTCAGTTTCACATTTCTGCCTTGGTCAATTTCAAGTGAAATGATTGTGATGTGGAAACTTCTGTAAACAACAAGAGTTCAGTTGTGATGTCATAGGTCACACAAACAGACAGGGACCCAATGACCCAAAATCAATACCCAGCCTCACTGATGCTGTTATGGCTGAATGGCAGCAAATCCCACCAATAATATTCAAACATCTAGCATAAAGCCTTCCCCAAAGAGTGGATACAAAAGAGGACCGACTTCTTATTTTTAGCCTCGGTTTTGGAATGAGATATTGCACAGGCAGGTGTCCCAAAACATTTTACATAAAGTGTATAACTATAGAATCAGCAGGGATCCAGTCATTTCTCTCATTTTTATTATTACGCTTTTCTGCATGACAGGATGGGTTAACACTGCTACAGTTTCACTGCAAAGAGCCTAAGCTACAAAGTCAACAACAAATGATACTGAAGATAAAAAGCACAACTTTAAACCAAGAAGCAAAAATTTGGCAAGCTGGTAACTTGGCATGGGGTAAGCTCAGTTCTGTGAAGTCACATGATTAAGAGAAAGGTAAACGTGAAAATCCCTGCACTGGCCAATGAGAGCGAGGGAAACAGCTGACAGCCCAGTGAGAAAGAGTTAGGTTGTTCATCCCAAACACTCCAACTCATAATTTATCTTAAATTGTTTGATTTAAAAAGCAGTTTGATTAAAAGATGAACGCAGCTAGCATTCATCTCATTGCTGTTTTATCACTTCGGTAACTGCTGATAATCCAAAGACAGTTTGCTCATCCAAAATACTTTTTCGCTTTTTAACAGAGTTCATGCAATTGACCTTTGGGTGGCTGAAGGCATTTTCAGTAAACCGACAGAATTAGAGGTGGGAGGGGTGATTTAATCCATAATGCTCGCTATATAACACTTCAGAACACTTCAGAGAGCGATGAGGGGATGAGGGACAGAGCGAATAAAGGAAGAGTGAGATAGATCTCCCGGGAGACAGCTGACCGAAACTGAATTTTAACATGGAGTTTCTGCTGCTGTGCCTCACCTTATCTGTGGTCTCTGTGTCTGCACAGGACATGTGAGTAATCATCATACAGTTATAGAATATCCATATATGCTCATCTATTGCTAACTTTCTTCCTCAAGATCACTGCCGTGCAGCTGTACAATCCTCTGCTATGTTTGTTATGCCAAAGATTTTTCGCTATTTTAAGTGTATGTGATACAATAATTAGTAGAAAGATGACATTATTCCAAGCTTATCCTTACTATCTACAAACCGGATCAGTCCGTTATGCCAGTCGTGATAGAGGGGAGCCGAGCCTGGCTGACCCGGAGATGACCTCTGCAGGTTCTTGGTGACGGCCCCCAGCGTGTTCCACCTGGGGGTGAGGGAACGTGTGTCCGTACAGCTACACCCCTCCCTGCTCGACCAACCTGTGTCGCTGTATCTGGAGCATGAGACCAGTGGACAGCTGATGTCAAACAGGGCCAGCTTTCGGATGACCCAGAAGGGGGAAATTGGCGTCGTGGAGCTGGAGGTATACCATGTGACATAGTTGTTCTCAAGGGTAGGATCAAACAACATGCAAAGCATGCAGAAATGAAATTACTTATTAACAGATGTGAAAACATGGGAAACGCATGTATTCGGGCAAATAATTTGGGTACTACCATATAAAACATTGTTGGGGTTACTGACTGAAAACATCAGCAAACCAATTTGTAATCTTTTCTGGAATGAGAAATAGGTTTTTCAGATCAACACAATCATGCAGGTCACGTGACTCTGCACTGTGATGGCCATGCCCCCTTCCTACAGCAAATTAAATCTTTATTTTTTAAAACAGCAGAAAGTAATTTGTCTTCTCACATATTCTATCTTGCTCTACATGAGGAGACGCTCACACACAAAGGTGAGGACAAGCTTGGAGGTCAGAGTGGGCACAGGCACCTATCTCACAGAGCCACACACCACCAATATATTCATTATGTAATAAGAATACCTTGAGTTTTTGGTAGAAGGAATTCATCTCTGTAATGTTGTATAATGATGTGGTTATTCAAAAGTAAGCCATAATAACATTCAGAGCCTATGGGAGATTATTGGAATATTTTGGACTATTTTAATTTTACTGGGCAATGTATGACTAGGCTATCAATCAGGGGAAAATTTCACTCTTCCAGGTGGACAATGAGAAATTACCACTCCTACCTTCCTTGAAAGAGGCACCCTTATACCTCATGCTGGTGTGTGAAATCCGACCTGGAAAGAGAGAGATGGTTAGGGTGCTGGTCTCACAGCACAGGGGCTACATCTTCATACAGACGGACCAGCCGGTCTACAACCCCATGCAGACAGGTAGGGCCGCCGTGTGGGGTGGTCAACACTAGCAGACATTTAAATGGCTTTGGTGGGATGGGGGGGGGTCAGACCCATCCGACATCTACATAGAAGTTAAATCCCTGGCCTGGTCTGGCCATAGTTCTGTTTGCTTACTCAACACTGCAAACAATTCAGCAAGATAACTGTCTGGCAAAGTTAATTACAGGAAAAACACAGACTTCCAAATTTCATCCTGGAAGTCCAATGCATTCAGCTTAATTACATTTAATACTCAGTAATATTCAAGCTTCGACAGTGATTAAATAGTATGATTTCCTAATAAAGATTTATGTTATGGACAAAAATTAAAAACAACATTATGGGGATATACTTTCGTCAGTGCTTTAAAACAAATCTGCAGCTCAGTCTAGTTTGATCATGTAAACAGCAAAACAACTAGAAATATATTCCTATTTTCAGGATATCATGGTACTTTGAACAGGAGGAATACTGCCAAGGTGAAAGATATACTGTTTGCAGCATGGAATAATTGATGTTGCTTTAAATAAACTTATAGTTATACTACATAGTTTAGTAAAATCGTATGAGCAGTCTTCTAGAGGCGATGTTTCTTAAGGGATGTTTTAATATTGATATTCTTTGATTAGAGTATTATGCCACAATGGACTAGTTGTGTTTGATCAATGCATTTAAATACGTTTTATGTGAATTGTTGTGACAGTAAATTACAGGATTTTTACCCTGGATCACTCTATGAAGCCTCACGAAGAATTAATATTTATCTCCATTTTTGTGAGTATACAGCATTGTATCAATGTTCCTGTGTCTTTTTCCTGAAAATAAACATTTTGAACCTGATTTAATGTTTATCAGAAATTATACTGTTACAATGCATAGTTGTTGAATTGCTACTGAGTTATATGCCAAATTTTAGTGGATATTTAATATGTAATAATCACAAGACATCTCCATATTGTGATTGTATCATTGTTGCTTTTCCCACCAATAAATGTGACATAAAGTGAGATTAATATTGCTTAATGTATTTATGTGCAGTAGTGCAGTAATAAAGACCCGCCCCTTTCTGTCTCCACAGAATGCTGGTGGGAACAAGGTTACAACAGGGTCTGTCAAATCCAAAGATGGGATCTTCTCCAGAACACTGAAGATCCCTGATGTCTCTGAGTATGATTCCATAGGGAACTATGAGAAAAACCCTGTAACACGGTTATGGTTCCACATTACATTTCATGCAGTAATTGTGCTCAGTGAAAACTGTTAGACATTTTTGGATCTTTAACACAGCAACTAATCAGTCAGTTTTACCATCTTATTGACAATCACACTACTAGGTGGAATTCTGCATATAGAGCTGAAGGAACTGATTTTAATGTCCCTCAGACCTGGCAACTGGAAGATTGTGGCTCATTATCAGGGGGATGAGAAAAACGCTGCGACTCGGGAGTTTCGAGTACAGAAGTTTGGTGAGACACCTGGAGATGGTTCTGCGTTTGGTTGTCCTTGTTTTGGTTAATGTGCTTTTCTCACTCGATAACATGACCTGCATTTCACCTGAAGTTTGAGCTGATATGTTGAATAATACGCTATAAGATCGATGCATAGGGTGATGACTGTATGTCATTTTGTGCTGTGCTGTATATCAAGTCATGCCCAGTTTCAACGTGTCTATCAAGCCTGAGGAGAGCTATTTCCTAGAGCCACTGGAGCGGTTTAAATTCAGTATCCATGCCTCGTAAGTACACATTAATATGTAGTGTCTATGTAACACAACCAGTATACAGAGGTTCAATTTTTATTCATTTACTTGTTCTGGGGCAGGAAGTGTTATTTCCCAATTGCTTATACCTAAAGTAAATGGAAAAAACCCATTTTTCTCTTCAAACTTTGCTTCTGTGACCTGAGTAATTGGAGGCTGATACGTGAGAGTGAATTACATTACATTTTATTATCCAGGTCACAAAAGCAAAGTTTGAAGGGAATAATGGCCATTTTCTATACTTTTACAACATAAGCAATTAAGAAATACTATCCAGGAACAAAATTTGTGTTGCATAGTGTAATACATTAAAAAAATGTAAAAAATTCTGATCCTGGATCTGTTCATTCTCAGGTACTCATATGGTGAGATGGTGAAGGGGGCGTATCACTGCCGAATTGGCATGAGAGACGAGGCGGCCGAGGAATCAGAGAAACTGAACACTGCCTTTATTAAGGGCCTGGAGAAGACTGGCTCAGTAAGGGGGGGTGGCTGGTGGGGGGCTCAGAGGTGGCTGCTTACATTAAATTAACATTTTAGTCATTTAGCAGCCACCTTTGTCCAAAGTGGCATACAGCAAGGGACATACAACACAAGCATATGGCAGCTTAAAGAACTATTTAAGATATAAATGTAGATAGGCGGAGCGTCCAATAAGGGACCAGCAACCAAGTACAGGTTAACACTGAATTTAGATCTATACATGTGTCCTACCACAAGGTAATTATAGTCCAACACGAGGTCCTAGTAGATAAGCATAAGAGCATTTAAAACAAGAAGCTGAAATGAGAACTTGGAGAGGGAGTCCATATCAGGAGAGGTAAGTCAATGGATGTGTTAGAGGAGTTCCCAGAAGCGATGAGTCTTCAGGCATATTTTGAAAAGGTCAATCAGAGATAAGGCTTGATTTTCCTGACGTTGTAGAGCGCAAACCTACAGGAACTGGAGATAGCAGAAATATGGTCTGTGAAAGTAAGCTGGTCATCGGTCATTACCCCTAGGTTCCTGGCAGACTTTGATGGGAACAGCATTGAAAATGCAAGTTGTGTCACTATGCCAGGGTGAACAGTAGTGTTTGTTGGGAAGACGAGATCCTCAGTCTTTGAGATGTTCAGCTGGAGGTGATGATCCTTCATCCAAGCAGTGATGTCTGCAAGGCACACAGAAATCTGAGCCAAGAACATGGTATCCTCTTGAGGGAAGGACAGGTAGAGTTGCATGTTGTCGGCATAGCAGTGGTAGGAGAAGCCATGTGACTGGGTGATTGGAGCTAGGGAGGTGGTATACAGAGAGAAGAGAAGGGGGCCAAGGACTGCACTCTGAGGGACACCTGGTGTTAGCTGATGTGAATTGGACATCTCACCAGCCCAGGACAATTGGAATGATCTGCCTGATTGGTAAGCATCAAACAATCTCAAAAGAGTCCTTGTTATGCCAGGGTTGGAAAGGGTAGACAGGAAGATCTGGTGGTTTCCTGTGTCAAAAGCTGCAGAAAGGTCAATGAGGATGAGAGTGGAAGACAGAGATGCAGCTCTTGCAGTTTGTAGAGCATCCATGATTATTAGGAGGGTGGTCTTGGTGTAATGTCAAATCCTGAAGCCAGACTGATGAGAATTCAGCAGGTTGTTCTGCATGAGGAAGTTGGAAACCTGGGTGAGGACAGAATGCTCAACAATTTTGGAAAGGATGGAAAAGAGAGAGACAGGCCTTTAGCTGCCTACCTGTACAGGATCAAGTGTAGGTTTCTTGAGGAGATGAGTTATTTGTTCCTGCTTAAATGCCATGGGGAATGTGCCAATAGTGAATGAAGTGTTGATTAGGTGAGTGAGTATGTGGATGAGTGCAGTGATGGCTTGGAGAAGATGTAAGGGGATGGGGTCCAGGGGACAGGTGATAGGTCTACTGGTGAGGATGATCTTGGTGACCCCAGTGTCAGTGAGAGTGGTGAAAGATGGGAGTGTAGGGTTGTATGCAGGAGGAGGCTGAGTTTGAGAAGCAAGAGCTAAAAACTGGCTGCCAATAGATGCTGCCTTCTCATGGAAGAAGGTGGCAAAGCCATCAGCAGTCAGGATGGTGGGTAGAAGAGGTGCATTGGATTGAGAAGAGTGCTGAAAAGTTTGTGTTTGTCTGTAGTTTTGTTGACAATACTGTGGTAGCAAGCGGTTAGTGTACTTGTGATACGAGGAGAGAACGATAACAGGAATGATTCATACTCAGCCAAGTTGGTAGAGTGCCTGCTAATTCTCCATTTCTGTGCTGAGCTTGGTTCATTAACCTTGGATAGTTCTGGTGGCATGGAGTGGAAGTCCAGAAGGTCAAGTGAGTGTCTTAGATGTTTCATCAGCATTAAGAAAACAGACCTGGTTAGGGGGAGGCAGGATAGTGGAGACCATGGCAGAGAGGAAGGACAGGGAGAATGAATGAAAGTTGTGTGGAATGGAGACATGGGGGGGGAGACAAGCAGGGAGAGGCAGGGTGCATTGAACAAAGTAGTGGTCAGAGGTGTGTAACGGGGTGACAAATAGGTCGACAGCAGTACAGTTCTGGGTCAGGAGATCCAGTTCCTTTCTGGCCCTGTGGATTGGAAAAGTGGAGAGTCTGTTCAGGCCAAAAGAGGTCATGAGGGTGAGAAAGTTGACAGCCTGAGGTCTATTAAGGTGGATGTTCAGGTCTCCAGGCCATCATCAGGGAAGGTTGACAGGAGCATGTCAGGTTCTTCATAGATGTTACCTAGAGGGTCTGGTGGGCCATAGATGACAATCATGTATAATTTAACAAGGTTATTAGTAGCAATAGCATGATACTCAAAAGTAGGGGGGCTACCCATGAAGAGATGTGAGAACTTCCAGGATTTCTAGACTAGCAAACCTGTCCCCTTTGCACAACTGGATGAGCAGGCAGTGTGGGTGAAGGAGAAGTCAGTACGGACGGCGCCTGGGGTAGCAGTATTTTCTGGGCAGATCCAAGTTACATTCAGTGCCAGGATGTGGAGTGATGAATATGAGATGAGAATGTGAGTGTGCTTAATACCTTTATATGCTTTGCTCTTTTCACAGTTATTGGATGGCCAAGCAGAGGTCACCATCCTCAAATCCCAACTCAAACATCTTCTTCAAGAACGCGGTGTTAGCCTGGCAGAGCTTGCTCAGAAGAGAGCACAGCTTCACATCGCTGTGTCAGTCACGGATATCACTAGTAAGGGAGCCTTTCTGAGAGAGACAGAGGTCTGACTGGAGAGTAAGTGGGAGAGAACAGGGAGGGCAGTGGGCAGTCAAGTTAAAGCAGGCATATTGCTGACAGACTTGTTACTGTCTGTTATATTAGCTCTTATCTAGGAAAAAGTCAAAGTGAGCATGGAGCTGATCACAGGGAAGAGTTGGGATTGTTTTGGATTGTGGGAGGAAAGTAGGGTATCCAGAGACATGACGAAAATTCCACACACGGAGCCTGGGACAGGAATCGAATCCATAGCCTTGGAAGTGTGAGGCTACTGTGCTGACCACTGAGCCACCACTCTGCCAAATGTGGTTAATGCCAACTTAAAGAGTTGTAATTCATTGAAAAACGCTTCATGCCAATGATCTCATTGACACCCCCCGCCTCACTTGCTGGTCTCTTCAGGTGGAGAACTGCAGGAAGCGGAGCTGTTTCTCCCTGTTGTTTCCCAGAAGTTCTCTGTGGACTTGTCCCGCACACGCTCACACTTCATCCCCGGAGTGCCGCTTCGTGTCTCCGTAAGGAACGACAGACGATGTCTTAAGCTGAAAAAAGCAAAAAACAGATTGGTTATGCTTCATTTAGAGCTGGCATTGCTATATTCTTTGTTTCACCTTCATCTCGATTTCTAGGTGGTGGTCCGTCTGCCAAATGGCTCCCCTGCAGCTACAGTTGCAGTGGTCGCTGAGGTGGCGAAGTCCTCTGATCCGCCCCATAGTGGCTTAACTGACCAAGAGGGGGCAGTACACTACATTTTTAATAACATTCCAGTCGCCGACCAACCTGTGACTATTTCTGTGAGTTACAAATAGATTCAGCTTGTACCCACTATACCATGTATATATACATACATTTAAATAATATGTATGCAACTCTGTATGCACAACTTGTGCTGAGTGTCTAAACCTGAAAATAAATGAAGCAGGAAATCTACTAAGGCATTGCTTGCAAAAATAAACTATAGACAAGAGTAGGAAAGTCAATTCATCCATTCATCAATTTCCCAACCATTTATTCTGGTCAGGGTCACAATAGTAGAAAAATATAACAACAGGATATAATATAAGGAGGTCATGACTGTTTAAAACATACTAAGGTATTAAGAAAATCTCTATATTTCAGAAATATTTTTGACATACTGTATAAATCAAAAATGTAGATGGGGCTGTATTTTGAATCACTATGTTTTGCATTTAAAAAAAGTTTAAAATGCCATTTTAATGTTTATTGTCCTGTATAATCCAGTCTTTTCCTGCCTCCCTATAAGGTGAAAGTTGATAGCCACAGTTATGAGAAGACTGTCTACCCTTCGTTGTCACCAAGCAAAAATTACCTGTACATTGATGTGATCCCAGAAGTCATTAAACCGGGAAATGTCATCTCAGTCGATTTCACCGTGGTTAGGGGTAAACCGCGTGATGGACGGATTTACTACCTGGTGAGAGTTTGAGGTGGGACGTTGGTGGGAGAGGGACCCTGGACCCTGAGGCTAACTTGAATAGATGTGATGTATTTGGTCTGCAACTATTCTATCAGTAAGCTTAATAACATTATATACAGCATTAGTCATTTAATGTTTTGCCACCAATAAAATGTGAGTGCCTTAAATCATTAAAGAAGGCTTTTGTCTTTGTAAAAGCTGGGAGAAAACTGACAATTTTTATATTTTTCTTCCCATAACTTCATTTTGTATTTCTCTCAGGTTGTTAGTAAAGGAGTTCTTAGAGAAAGCAAATCTCTATTGACGGAAAAGGTAGCAAGATCTACCATCTCAGTCAACCATGATCTCATCCCTTCTTTCCGCCTGATTGGCTACTACTACAGCCAGGCTGATGAAATCGTAGCAGACTCAGTGTGGGTAGACGTTAAGGACGTCTGTAAAGGGAAGGTGAGAAGAGAAATATAATGTAATACACATCATAAAACAGTCAAACACACTCTGCACATGCCCATTCTTCTTAAATGCTTTTCAGAATCAGAGATTGCTTTAACAGACAAGATCTACACTATTTTGTTTGGAAGTATGCAATCGCAGTTACAGAAGAGTAATCAGATGTCAGACAGGGGGACAGGTAGTGAGATGGCATGGTCTTGAATTCTGAACTTATTTCATAGACATCCTGGGAGGGGTCCCTGTGTAACACCTGTTAGCATGGTACTTACTCTGAAATGCTTTCATAATTTAATTCAGTCATCTAAGTGCTGATTTAGCAACTAAACATAAGACATGACAATCTTTGCCTATGTCAATGGTTTTGAAAATGGATACATGCAGATCACCCAGTGGAGGTAAAAGCCTGTTAATATTGATTTTAAAGTAAACCATTTCATTATCATTATTTTTAGATTTCCCTGAGCTCAAAGAACCAGTACAAACCAGGCAGTAGAGCCTCCTTGGATATCAATCTGGAAGGTCAGAAGGCCAAAGTAGCGCTGCTGGCTGTGGATAAAGCCATTTATGCTTTGAACGTCCAAAACAAGCTCACGCCTAAACAGGTGACTTGGGTATTCATTAGCATTACACCCTAACACAAACTCCAATTCTGTTTAAAGGCAGCAAGTCGGGAGTTTTTTATTCAGTTTATTTTTACTTTTCCCTGACATCCACATTTTTAATTCAAACTGGTAATACACTCAGCATTACACATAGCTTCAGTTGTCTTTCATGTACTTAGCTTCATGTACCTGGGTGATGGCCGTGTCTTACTTATGTTGTCTTTGTGGTTCCCAGGTGTTTTCCTCCATGCAGTCCTATGACCTGGGCTGCTCATACGGTGGGGGCAGCGATACAGCGAATGTCTTTAACGATGCTGGCCTTTCCTTCATCTCCCACTCAAAAACAACCAAGTCAAGGATGAGAATAGGTAAGCGTACATTCACTGAGCTGTACGTTTCCACTGCAACCTGCGGTCATTATATTGCACGCAGAACATAATCGTATTGTACAGATAAATTGCATTTCATTCAAAAACAATTTTACAAAGCAGACCATCTCTACAATACACAGTGATAACTTGATAAAGGTTCATTTGAAAATGACCTTAGTGTTTCCATTAAAGTTTTTTGTCTGATTGCACTCTGAACAGCCTTTCTGAGTGACAGTCTCACTGTGGACGTTCTCTACCGCCAGGGTTTGGCTGTGAGTCGGGGTTCAGACGGCAGAAACGTTCTATTGACCTGCAGCAGATCATGATGTCCAAAGGTGAGTCAATACTTCAATATTTGCTTAATCTGGTGCTCTGCTCTTTGTGTTTGCCTTTCTCATTGCTTTCTCCTCATTTGTTTGTGGCCTTCTATATAATTCTTCACATGCAATTGTGCTTAAATTTTTTGTGTTCATCTTTCTGTCATATATTTTCATACACTGTGCTTTAATAACTATTTTCAAATCCTTTATGTAACAGATACCAGCCCATTTGTTTATTCCATTGATTTATTTCTGCTGTCCTGCCCCACTCTCTTACATGTACAGTATCTGTCATGTATATATTCCTTGTGTACAGTATCTGTCATCTATGTATTCCTCCCTGATTCTTTATCATATTTTTGGCCAGTGACCAGTTACCCCACCGAGGAGCTTCAACGCTGCTGCCAGGACGGCTTCACTCTGATCCCCATGAAACACACGTGTGAGGATCGTGCTAAGCGAGTCTCCCAGAGTGGTAGGGGGCAGTCCTGCGTCACGGCGTTTCTGGACTGCTGCCGTGAGGGGACGGAGCAGAGGAAGCTGAAGAGAGCCCAGACTGGACATGCCAGGAGTGAGTCTGCTGTGATTCGCTGCCAATGCTGAGGACACTCCTCCCAATACAACTGGTGTTATTATTATGATTATGATTATGATTATTATTATGGTATGTTGTAAGTGCCACTAATGTTTCATTCTTCCCTAAGCACTTTTGGACTACCAAGGTGGGAAGGGCCCTTTATAAAATGAAATTGAATTTAACTGAATTATCATTGGCTTTGATGCTGGTAGAATTTTGCCATTCTTTTAATTTCTCTCCATGACAAGGGGGCCGTGAAGCAGCCTGGCCTGACTAACCCAGCATGGAGTCACTGTTCACTCTGTTTTCATCCATCACTCAGCCTTTGGCATGCTCCAGATGGAGGACTTCTTTGACTCCAGCGTTGTGACAATTCGCCGCCACTTTCCTCCCAGCTTTGCCTTTGACGTGGTCCAGGTGGATGGGAGTGAAATGTACGTGAGCTGTGCCAGGGAAAAGCTCCTTGTCTTGAAGTCTGGATATTGCCATTGTTAATATTTATTGTTTTGATTCAGGCACACACTGGCTCTGCCTGACTCTATCACAACCTGGGAGATTCAGGCAATCAGCCTCTCTTCATCTCATGGTAAGAGTACCTGATTTGGAAGGGTAACATCTGACATTATATTGAAAAGTTTCGTTCTTTATTTATTGCTTAGTTTTAAATAGTTATATAAACACATTTTTGAGTAATTAAAATGAAGAAAGCTCAGGTTTGGTAAAATTTAGGTCACATTTACCCAGTAACATCAAATGTCCCAAACTTTGTATCTTCTGACAGGAATCTGTGTCTCAGAACCTCATGATATTCTCGTCTTCAAGGAGCTGTTCATTTCTCTGCGACTTCCTTACTCCGTGAGACAATATGAGCAGTTGGCCATCGCTGCTGTTGTCTACAACTATGGTGATAAACTGAGGAAGGTAGCAACCACGAAATGTCTTATATGTACACTAACATGTTGGCTGCAATAATGACCAAATCATGGACAGACATGAAACAATGGCTTTATCACTAATACAGCAAAATTGTCATATTCGTTCTTTAATGGTTACACATATCTACACATCAGTAACAGAGATAAACTGTGTGATTAGTTGTCTGTTTAAATATTCATATGAGTGTTTCTGTAAGGTCATCCATCCATCCATCCATCTATCCATCTTATAACTGCTTGTCCGTGAAGGCGCCTGGATCCTATGTCGGGCAGCACAGGGCTCAGGGCTGGGGAACACCCGTGAGAAATTGCCAGTCAATTAAGGCACACACTGATACATGCATTGGGCCTAAGTACATGTCTTTATACTGTGGGAGGAAACCCATGCAATGCAATGGAGAAAATGCAAGTTCCACACACATAGAACGGGGGGGATTTGAAGCTTGGAGGTGTGATGCAATGGTGCAATCCACTGATCCCGCCCCAGAAGATCATGCACCAATCATTTGCAGGTCGGATAATACCTGTGCCTATCAATACATTCATCCCATCCGTTCTCCCTTTTCTATCAGCTGTCCCTCCACATGAAGTCTGTGGAAGGCCTGTGCTCTCCAGGCTCCACCTCCAGCCGCTCCTACATCAATGTTACCGTGGAGCCGGGTGCCTCCCAGACGGTGACCTTCCCTGCAGTTCCCATGGTCAATGGCAGCATCCCTATCACCTTGAGTGTGTATGACAAAGAGGCAGAAATGGTCCTGGACACCATTGAGAAGAAGCTACTTGTCATGGTGAGTGGCAGTGATGAAGTGTTCCTTAGAAAGAGCAGGTTTAGAAAACAGAAACACAACATTAGTTCATCGTTATGAGCTCACATGCACTGTGCCCTGTACATTATAAGTAACACTTCTGTTTTTTATGATGGCCCTGAAGTGACAAATACAAAAAAATAAGAAGAACACAAAAACATTAAGGAAAACACAATGACATTAATGAAAATGCACAAACTTAATGGAAAACACAACAACAATTTTAATGTTTTGGTTTGTCTTAATGTTTTTATGTTTTGTTAATGTTTTGCACTTCATTGCCAAGTGCTGTAGTTTTAAGAAAGCCATTCATTTTCATGCTAGCATTCATAGTGCCTAGTCTAGAATTGTGCTTGTGACTGGGAGTGTTCTTTCAATGTGTTCCTTCTGTAAATCCTACAGACTGAAGGGGTGTTGAAGAGAGAAGAGAAGACTTATTTTATCAACTTGGATGGTGAAGGGCTGAGCTCCGGTGGGTGTTTTTTTTTTTTCAACCTTTTTCAAAGAATATTTTTTTAAATGAATAATGATTCCTATGCCCTCTGTTCCTGTCTTGGCAGGAAAGGCCAGGAAGGCTTTTCTAATCGATGGACTGTTTCCAAACAACACAATTCCTGAATCTCCCACCAACCTTTTTGCCAGGATCGAAGGTATGACTATCACACTGATGCCGTGGCTCCTGTTTGTGCTGCATTGTTTTGTATCAGAGAGCTTCAGAGGTCGATCCTGTCATCCTCTCACCGTCCACAATATGGTCCCACCTTCAGGCGAGGTGTTCGGCCAGTCTACAGCGATCCCCCTACTGTCCCCATCGGGGGTGCAGGGTCTGCTGATGGCCCCCCTGGGCTGTGCAGAGCAGACCATGATCCGAATGTCCCCCACAGCCTTGGCTCTTCGGTACCTGGACCACACCCAGGGCTGGATAGAGCTGCCCACTGGGTCCAGGGATGTGGCTCTCAGTCATGTTGAGAACGGTGATACTGCTCTTTACAGTCAAGTTTGACTATAATGTCTGTATAATTAAGACTAAAGGTTATTTAAGACTAGAGGTAGTCCAACACATGGAAATAATGTGTGTATTATTATTAGAGATTCGATTTAGCCTAACTGCCTGACCAAGGCTTAATTCGTATGAGGAATGCATCCAGGCCCAGATCCTAGGTTACAGACCCTCTTTTGTGTTTCAAATAATGATGTTAAATATCTTGTAATAAGTGATTTTTTTCTGTCTTCCAGGTTATTCCAGAATCTTAACATTCAAAAAGCGTGACGGCTCGTATGGGGCGTGGCTCAACTGGCCTTCAAGCAACTGGTCTGTCTTTTCTAGAAAATCTGGTGCATATCATGTTTCAGATATTTGATATCATGGTTAATGAGTCTATTGGTAATCCTTGCCCTCCATGCTCTCCCCTTCTTTTCGTCCATACTTTCCCTCACTCTTCACCCCATATCCTTGCTCCAGGCTCACAGCACAGGTTGTGAAAGTGATGTCTCTGGTTGTTGATCGACAACTGGAAGGCAGGGGAGAGAAGGGGAGGGAGGAGCTAGGTGTGTCCCAGGATGAGATCCTACAGTCTGTGGAGTACCTGGTCTTACAGCAGAACAAAGACGATGGCAGCTTCACGGACCCTCACCCTGTCATTCACAGGGAAATGCAGGTTATGAACAGCATTATAACAGAAAGCAGTCCATTTCAGGAGTTCTCACTGATCTGAGGTCCAGCAGCACCCCCATCTGGTGGTGAGAGCTTTCTCACTGGTCATCCTTCTACTACTGAGAGCATACTAACACCAGAGGAACACAGCTCACATTTGCAGTTATTATAGGAAAGGTTTTTTACATGCAACCAAAATCAAGTAGCATGTACTGGGAAAAGACAAGCTAGAAAACCAATCTGTAGCCTAGCTGTGAGGAAGAATATCATCCTCTCCTATACTGTAAAGCTAGTGTGTCATCTTCACATAAGTGCTTTGGGTGTATGACAGTCGAAACAGCATCTCTGCACTGTGTATTGAAGCGGTCTGCATAGACGAGTTGGGCCTCACTGTAGCTTGCTGTCTTGCAGGGGGGTATTGGAGGTGTGGAGGAGGACGTGTCACTCACTGCCTTTATCACTATTGCACTGAACAATTCTCTACGTCATCTGACTGGAGAGGCAAAGAGAAAAACGGTGAGAGACAAGCACAAAGCAACAGCTACCTATCATCTCAGAGTCAGTGCTCATGTAATCAGGATAGGTAAAACCATGCTTATAATAATCAGCATCACATCATCAATCCATCAATTTTTTTAGATAATTATGTCAGTCTGTTTATCTACTGCGTTTATTGCCCTTGTACTCATCCTGTTGAGATGCCATAATGGCTGAATGCTGTTATTGTGGTCTGATGTTTACTCTTCACATAAAACAGCTTGTAGGAACATAAACACTTAAATATTTGACTAAACAATACTCAGTGATCATCACTCTTCTCTCGCCTGTTGAATCAGTATGTTCTCCTTGTTTCTTCCGGATACTCCAGTTTCCTATGGTAGTCCACACATGATTAGGCTAATCGGTGTCACCAAATTGCCCACAGTAATGGTTCATGATGCTTGCATGTACCTTGTGATGTTCAGTGTCTTCTTGTATTAAGCACACGCCGTCCAAAGCCGTTGCGTATATTGTGTATGCCAGAAACTGCCACCGTTGACCATATTTAATCTATACTAATTTACCACAAAATAAGCTTTAAAAATATTACAGTGGCATGCAGAAACAAGAATTATGTAACAGTCTAATAGAGTAACAAATAAGCTTAGCAGGTTACGCTAGTTTTATCGATTTATTAGTAGTTACAGTACATCCTCAAGTCAACAACCAAAAATGCACATATCTGTAGTTAGGCTGTGTCGAATGTGCTATCACTCAGTCCCTAATGCTGGATAAAAATGGTATGTGTAATAGGGTGGCCCAGAAAAGCTCAACATTCAGCTTCCAGCCAAGACACCCCTAAAAGTTTTCTCCTCTCACCAAGTGCATTACCGTAATGAAAATCCAGATTGTCATGGCAATAGGAAGATGATACTCACTCACCCAGTAATTTCACTATTTTCAGCAAACCGGATGTTCAATTCAGTGTGTAAAACACCTTAAAATACTTAATGTGACACTGCAATACCTGTTTGAATAACTGAGTCACTGGTCAAAATTAAATGGTGATAGCTTTTTGTTGTAATCTTCGGTATTAATCTGCAATTACGAGGTTATTGTGTCAATTAGCACCATCTTCTAACACGAATTTCAGGCTGCACTTTCATCTCATCATTACTGTTGATAAATGTAACTAAATGAGACGGTGTCTTGGTCTATAGCAATTTTCATTTTTTGTCATTCGTTAAAGGCCACCCTAATTTGTAGCTTTGATGTTGCAATGAGATGAGCCTTACTGACTTGGACAAAAACACATGGTGTCTCATGAGGTTATGATGTAGATGTGGCACGTGTCACTTTACAGGAGGACAGCATCTCTCGTGCCACAGCCTTCATTCTGTCCCGTTTCTCAACTCTGGAGAGACCTTTCGCTGTCGCCATCGCAGCCTACTGCCTATCAACGTGCCAGAACGATCCACAAACAGCTCTCTATGCCTGGAAAAGGCTCCAGGAGTTAGCAACTGAGGGTGTGTTCATTTTACAACAGCACAAGACGCATTTCATGTTCCAATACTTTTTAAAAAAATAATTCTTTAGGTCGTTTTGCAGTTTTTGTATTTTTGAGTTTAATTTTTACAGTTTTATAACTTTATTCATGTTGACTAAACCATTAAATATTAATTTCATTTGCTTCAACAGACAACACAATAATGAACAAAAATCACTGTAGTCTTGATATGTTCTATATGACAACATCCCTCAATTTGTGTCTCTTTAATGAACCAGAGGAGGAATGCAGAGTATGGCGGTCCAAATCTGACATGCGATTACCCGGTGAAGTGCGGCAGCACTTGGTGCCCCCACCAGAAGCCATAACTGTGGAGACCACAGGCTATGCCCTTCTGACCGCCTTGGCCAATCAGGACCTGGAATGGGCGGACTCTGCAGCTTGCTGGCTTTCTAAGCAGGAGAACTATGGGGGAGGGTTCAGGTCCACGCAGGTAAGGGAATGACACACCCAGAGAGGAGAATCAAATCATGATGCAGTGAAAATGTCTACAGGAATAGTATGTGTTTTGGTCTTTAAACAGGACTACTCATAGTGCTGACTGCTGCCATATGTTCTACCTGTAGGGGAATCAGTTTCATTGCAATTTTAGTAGCTGTTCTGATAATATGTCAGTCAAATTTTGCTTCACTGTTGCTCTCCCTTGTGCCAAGGACACCATTGTCGCTTTGGAGGCTCTCTCCCAGCTCGCAATAAGCAGACCCCCCCAGCGACCCCCAAAGATGGATGCAAAGTTCACTGTGCCAGGGAGGAGCCAGACAGAGGCACTAAGCCTGGCCAATAGTGGGGACCGAGTGCAGGCTGAACTGAAGGTAGAGTGGGGCACCCTGGGAAATGAGAAGGTGGGGAAATCCCAGGAAGGTCTGTTTGAGGAGGGGTTCTAAGGTCGGCAGAGACAGGGAGCTAGGAATACTGAATGGATGGAGACAATACTTCTTGACGTGAAGGAGACGAGTGACTGGGGGAGAAATGATGGCTAATTGGAAGGATGCTGAGTGAGAATGAATGAATGAATGAATGAATGAATGAATGAATGACAAGCAGTATGTAGAAGGTGGTGTACCTAAGTGTGAAAATGTAAGACATTGACAATGAAGACAGCAGAATTCCCCACAACAAATTTATTATTATATTTATTATATTTTTATAGTTCACAAGGCATTTTATATAAATGCCTCTAAAGTTTCATGTTGTCCTTATACAGTGGCTTGGAAATGTGTGCAACCTCCCTTTAGAATGATCAGATTAGCTTGAATATATTCACATTTTCTTCCTGTCAGTATTTTAATTGCAAACTCATAATTTCCAACAATAAATGTTCAGTGTTAATCAGTCAGATTTTCCCTTACCTTCTGTATCTCTCTCCCACAGAGGCTCCTGGGAGCTGCGATTAACGTAGAGCTCACAGGAGTGGGAAGGGCCAAGCTGAAGGTAAATCCCAAAGATAACATTATTTAGGAAAATGGAGGTGAACTCAGGAGATATCAGGATACTTTACATGTGTGGAGTAAGAGTCCACCTGTTCGTTGTAGGGGTGACCAGTATATCTATGATATGAACCTTTGCTTTCTTGGCCTGCCTGGCAGGTGGTAAAGGCCTACCATGTTCTGGAGCCTGTGGAAAGCTGTGGCCTTCTGTCCATCACAGTCACTGTGGAAGGCAAAGTGCAGTACACTGGTGAGAGAGGAAAGAAATAAGTGTGTGAACTTCAACCTTGGTTATGTGGTCACCAGCACCAATCTCTCAACTACCAAAAATGATTTAAGCACATAGAAAAAAGACACATCAGATCAGCAGGGTGTGTGATATGCTTAAAACCCTGTAGTTTACTGAAAGAATCACACAGGGGATCCATGGGTAGCACTACTGCCTCAGACCTACAGGGCTGAAGGTTTGAATTCCCCACTCTGTGTGTGTGGAGTTTGCCCGTTCTCTCGTGTTGCACAGGCTTCCTTCAGCAGTCCAAAGACATGCATCTCTAAATTACCAATCCTGTAGAGAGATGAAGCCAGACATCTTGGGCCTCTAGACGCCTAGAAGCTGTTTACACAGTAAAGTATAATCTCTGCTGCCATGTTTCAGGCCCCTGAGCACATCTGGGCCCCCAGAATCATTCAGCATTCCCACCCAATTTACGACACCCCTGAAAGCCAGTGTATACTTGTGTGTGTTCCCTAGGGTGTGACCCTGACCAGGATAAACAGTCACTGTTAACATACTACACTTGAGTCACATGGTAAAGTTTCAGAAAGGCTACAAACCTCCCCTTTTACACGTATTCAGAAATATTCCTGAACTGAGACATCAGCCCAGATTGTGCAGGATTGTAAATCAGTTCATCTCTTTTACAGATGAGGTGATAAACAGCTACAACTATGAGGATTATGCTGAAGCAGAGGACGGGGGGCGGGCGAGACGGGATGAGGAAGAGAGGAACATCCCTCGCTCAGAGATTGACTGGTTTGACGCTCGCAGCCGACGTAGGAGGGACACAGAACATAGTGACCAGAAAACAGTTGTTTACAATGTCTGCGTTGGGTCAGTGCAGCACAATTTTTTTACATAGCATTTTTATGAATGAAAGTGTATTTTCTTGAGCTTGATATTTAATCAGTTAAGATAAAACCAGATATGGTATGATTTATATTGTGTTCAGTTCTTTAGATTAAGTTATTTTAATACCTTTAGCATTGAACCCGGTACCTTTAAAGCAATTTTAATGTCTTTTAAATAAATTAGTTATATGTGCTTTTGTAATTTAAATATACTTTCAGTTGTCAAATTCCATATTACATACGGCTGTTGTCCTTAGTTTGTTAACAGCTGCCATTTTGTTTTTTGTACTTAATCAATTCTGGGTGCTATATTACCCCTGCTTCTCCAACATGACTTGTAGCTAAAGGCTTTAACTCTCCTTCCAAACTCTCGGTCTGCTTTGTCCCGCAGTCACCACCCAAGTAGGAACCTGTCAGGAATGGCCGTCGCCGACATCACTCTACTGAGCGGGTTCGAGCCACAGAGGGACGATCTAGACAAAGTTAGATCATTCATCCAACCCCACTGAGCACACAAACACCTAAACTGGAACTTCCTTTTTCACTGAAATGCCTCTCACCCTTTCCCCCTCCAGCCACTAGTGTTTTAGCTGTGGTACAATGCAGACTTAAACCTTCGTTTTCTGTTCTACAGCTGAAGGAGCTGACAGACCAGTACATTTCTCATTATGAGGTTGAGCACAACAGAGTCCTCCTGTATTTCAATGAGGTAAACTTTCACATGCGTGTATAAGTGTACATATCAAAGAGGGAGATAAGCACACGGTCGTTCACTTGGCCGGTCTGTCCGATGACTCAGTGTTCCTCTTCCACTCTAGCTTCCAGAGGGATCCACCTGTATCGGATTCGGTGCCGTACAGACAGTATCGGTTGGGCTGGTGCAGCCGGCTCCCGCCACGTTCTATGACTACTATGAACCTGGTACATCTCTGCTTTTTCCCATCCCCGGCTGATACCTTAACTATTGCAGTTGTTGAACACACATGCGGACACGACTGACTACGCCGTATTCCATGTGCCTCATAGACAGGAAGTGCACCACCTTCTACGCCGCACCGAGTAAAAGCAGGATGGTGTCCACACTCTGCTCAGCAGATGTGTGCCAGTGTGCGGAGAGTAGGTTACCTGCGTCCCCCTCCCCCATCACTGCATGCTGCCCTACCTTCCGTCATTATGACCAAGCCTCTCCTCACTCACCTCTGACCGCTGTGATTCCTTATAGAGCCGTGTTTTGAGGAGAAGACCTCGGAGATGAAGATCAGAAAAAAGACTCGCTTTGACTTTGCTTGTTTCTCTCCAACTGTGGACTACAGTAAGTACACATCATGTGTCTTTTATTGCATCCATCCATCTTCTAACCTGTTTTCCTGGTCATGTCCACTCATAATAAAAACCTAATATTAATAACACAAATATTAGTGAGTGCAATTATTACTATTTCTATGATATACCATTGCTCATTACCATGTAATTATAAACTTGTGATGGTTGTATAGTGATTGGCTTTGAATGGGTTGTGTTTCAGGTTATAAAGTAAAAGTAGTCAGCATCACGGAAAGGAGTAACTTTGAACTCTACGAGACAAGAGTGACAGATGTCCTCCGAGCCAGTAGGTGTCATTTATTCGAGTGAAACAATGATTAGTATCTAAAATGAACAGTGCACAAAGTAGATACTCCTCCAATATCTTTCTTCACACATATCACAGTGTATAGAATACTGAGCCAAACTTAATATTTCAGTGTTAAACTCACTTGTTTATTGCAGACTTCTTGACCTTAAAGTAAGATTATATGATTTTGACTTCCCTGGCCATTTTAACAAATACACCAGTGCTTCGAGTTTGTTTTTGTAATATCCTTGTTACATGGAATGAGACTGTGAGAAATACAATTTTGAAAGGTCTTGCGTATAAATCCATATCCTTAAACATTTTTTAAATTATAGCTTTCCTGATATAAATACAAAGGGATGCTAAAAACCTCCATTAATCATATGCAAATTTGAACATGCTAACAGCTGTTAGCTTAGCGTACGCACACCTCATTGTTGGTCTGGATTATTTGAGCTATTTATTCCACAGGTTCATTAAGAGACTTGCTCTGAGTCCCAGACTATCCTGAGCATGAGTAACTGGGCCTTCACTGATACCTCCATAGCCCGTTGACCTTCACTCTCCACCTTCTATGTAGCCATGCCCCAACACAGCCTGCTGTCATAGAGCCATGTGCACCACCACAGTTATAGGCCAATGTGCAAACTGCTGTTTGCTCCCCAGCGGGTGACGTCAACGTGGCTGTGGGCAGCGATCGTGCGTTTGCCAAGAGGCGCCACTGCAAGGGCCAGCTGAAGCCGGGTCAAGCCTATCTCATCATGGGCAAGGACGGCCCCACCAAGGACACCGATGGACAGTCAGTTCAATCCCTATCATTTTACACAGGAGCACTTGTGATAAGGCTGAGGGGTCAATGCCTGCTTGTAGAAACATCACGTGCTTGTCGCCTCATTGTGTAGAAGCACATTCTCTATGACGAATGAATGCATAAATATTTTATTGTTAGGTAAAATTATCCAAAGCAATAATCATATTGTTGAATGAATTTTCATTCTCCATCACTTCCACTTCATTTATTCTGGAGATTATGCATATCACAGCTAATTAATGTTATTTTATTGGTTTGGCATTGCATCACATGTGTGGTTGTCTGTCTTCCAAACGTGATGCTAACCAGTTATGCACTTTTTGAGGTTTATATGGTTATGTCTGCTGCAAATAGGGGTGCTAATTAGAATACTTGATAAAGCTAATTATTATCCCCACCTCTCCTTATATCCATCTTTCCCAGGATGCTGTACTTGCTGGACTCTGCAGCCTGGGTTGAAAAGTTGCCTGAGGATGACAAATGCAAAGCATCAACGAGCTGGATTTTCTGCAGGGATCTGAAACAGTTCATGTCTGAGTACCAGATGAATGGCTGCTCCCAGTGATTCAGTGATGTGATGAGGAGGGGGTGGAATGAAAATACAGACCAGCACCGTTTCAAATTTACAGACACTCACTGTTACGTTTCAGGTAGTAGCTCACTGGCTCCCTCCACTGGACTTACATGGTAGTCTCCATTTTTTTTTTTTCCTTTTTATATAAAGACTTCAAGTACTAAATAATTAGTTTCATTTAAGTTGAATAGATTAATAGGTAAATAATATTCAAATTAGTTACCCAACTTTGCAAGCTATAAATTGTATTTTTATCTCGCAACAAATGTTAAAGCAGTTAAATAGAAGTAATCAGCACTAAAGCAAATTAAAAATTCCAAATAAACTAACATTACCAAATCCAGCTTTCTTCCATGTTGTTTTTAATGTGTTTTTCCTGCCCCCCTCATTTAATCATGAGCATGTTCTCTCACTGGTTACCATGCATAAACACAACTTAAATGTAAATTACCTGCTTCCCAAACATAGCCAGCCATAAGTTCAAACTCCACATCATTATTATATCATTTCCAAGGCGGTGAAAAAAATTAAAGTAAGCTAATTCAGTATGATAACAATTATAAAGATTTCTACAATGCTAAAAAGAATTATGTCAACTCCCCTACAGAAGTGCCTGAGTCTGGGCTCTGGAGCTCTGTCTTCCTGGCCTGTAAATCCTCAGGAGCTCTGTCTTCCTGACCTGTAAATCCTCAGGAGCTCTGTCTTCCTGGCCTGTAAATCCTCAGGAGCTCTGTCTTCCTGGCCTGTAAATCCTCAGGAGCTCTGTCTTCCTGACCTGTAAATCCTCAGGAGCTCTGTCTTCCTGGCCTGTAAATCCTCAGGAGCTCTGTCTTCCTGGAATACTGACTAAATGCACTATAACGTGTAAAGTGAAACTGAAAGCTATGCAAATATCATATTAGAATTCTTACAACAAAAAGGGAAACTTAACTGTAAGACACCGTAAATCAATTTGAATGTTTTCTGTTTCATTTAATGCTTTCTTAATATATTTAATTTATTCTTGAAACTGGTCAACTTTGACCTTTACTATGTGCACTTTAACAGTTGCACCTGGTTAATTTTATCCAGGAAAAACTGTCTGAATGTAGAGTAACGTTGATGATTATTAGTGACGATTTCCACTGATCATGTTTAATAAAATTTCACTGTGTGGATATTGCTAGATTCCAGGCCCCCCAAATCCTAATCAGGATAAGCAGTTTAAGCTAATATTGCGAATCAGTCCTTTTGGACCACACAGCTGCACATATGCAGAGGGTAGAAAACACATATCTCCCCATCTAAGGGGCCTTTAGAGTACATTCAGATTTTGAAAATGCCGGAATTTCAGTGGTGTTATTCACTTTCATGCCATATATATTTATTTTAATTTTGCTTTCATCCGGGAAGAAAAAAAATTCTGAGGGCCCACTCTTGTGCTCAGCTAGTAAAAAAAAATATTGTGTGAGGGAAAAGAGACGGAGGAAGGACTGTAAAACTGTGCAACACTAATGTGACTGTGAGCTTATCAAACTGTTCGAGATAAACACAGATGGGAAACATACACTGGAATCGGAATAAGGGATTATTTACTGATCAGACTGAGCGGGGAGTGGGAAAGGACAGAGAGTGGTCCCAAACAAACCAGCCAATTGGAGGAGATGGAAGAGAATCCGGGAACAGGCCGGAGCCTATGGGCCGACATTACTTTAATTCCAGAAGAGACATCCAACACAAGCACCACTGGAATACTGGCTCAGACTTCTGACACGGAACGCTCAACGTTCTCAGTGTTTCACTGCTGGCATTAAGCTTCTCGTTAAGATTGAACCAACGAGGGCAAAGCAAATAGAAACACCTCAAAACCCACAAATTTCCATGTGACAAAATGAAGCCCCTATTCAGTTTTAATGTTTTCTAACTCATTCACTCTCATTTTTTTTCTTGAAAAACTGATTTACTACTTTACCTTCTGCCCTCCTATATAATGGCAACCTTTACTGATTAATTTCCTGAGAAACTGGGTATTTTAAGACGTGAATTTTTTTGTTTTATTACTAGTCACTTTGTCCCTTGTTGCTTCATATCATGATTGTCTTGCAAAGAATTGGTGCGCCAAAATGCTGTCTAAAACTGCTGTACAAACTGCATTTAAATCTTTCAGCAGGTTAGCCGTTAACTTAAGGAGTAAATTTATTTGTTCAGAACTTGGTTTAGAACAACACTTCCAATGTATAATTTGGTTCAAAACACACAAAGATTGAATAGGACTAATGTTGCTCTGGGATCAGGTATTGTGCTGTTTACACACTATGAACATGAAAGCTAAACTGTTAACTGCAGTTCATTTCACACTGCAGTCTATTTTATTTATTTACTTTTATTTTTTTAAACTGTGGCTGAAGTTTCCCAAGTGAAAAGTGCATGTTCCAGTTTGGAGTGGAAATTTTTGGCGTATGCCTTCGGCTGCATGGAATCCTTTGCCTGAAGTTTTCCAGTAAAATGTAATAAAATAAAAGAATGAATATAATGAAGATGTGTAGTGAAACACAGTAAAGCTGGAAAGTGCTGACATGCATACTGCATTCACTTAGGAATCAGAAGCCCCCACGACCCTGTCTGCTTGTGATCCATCATCAGCCTCACTTGTAGTCCACATCATAAAGAAGCGTCGGCTAAGTAAATCTGTATAAATGGTAACGAGCCGTCAAAAGTGATATGGATGGACAAACTCAAACCCCGGTCTCCCGTTCTGGTCCAGGAACCCTAACTGTATTACTTACACACCAGATACCCTTTTTGAGGGTCCTAGGATTGGCCCATAATAATAATAATAACAGTAAAACTTTGAAATTGCTATCAGAAGTAAACTCTATGGACAGAAAATTATAGTTAAACCTCGTATTCATTAAAATGTAAAAGTTTGTATTGAACAAGCTAATACATGTATATATCAAATTTGTGATTGATAGGTATCATTTGGACTAGACATCACACACCTGATTCATCTGACAAATGGAATTACGTGCGTTAGCGAGGGTTCACAGCAATGTCCATAGAATCAGGAAACTGGACCAGTAAGCATCAGTATGTGTAACAGTAATTGTTACAGAACCACATTTTGTTCGTGTTTGGTCCCACCAACAAGGCCCCAAACACCACATGTTAATGTGCGAAAAAGTGTGTAGGGTAATCTGCTCATTTTTACATGGAATTACAGTTTCTGTATTTTCAGACAATGCACACTACGTGTGTATTGCAGTTAATGCAGTCTTCTGGAGATGTTTTAAGCTTTAAGTAGCATGTCACATCAAACATCATACTATGCAGGGACACTGTCATCAATAAAGGCAAATGGAGAATAAATGAAACATCATCAACTATTAAATACTCAACAGAAAATCTTCTAGTGACGCTGACCTCAGTTCATAAACTTTGAAGGAAGAGGAGGGGAAAGAGGAGGACCAGAATGAGAGGAAAATTTCTGTGAAAAATCTCATTTCAGTCCTCTGGTCGCGTCTTCTGTCTCTCCCTCCTCCTGCCTTCTCAGTCAGTCAGCGAGGCCTTGAGAGAGGAGACACAGAGCAGCAGGCTGACAGGCACCGAGGAGGCTGAGTCTTGGTAAGCTTCTCTTTTTCTTCATACGTCACAATAGACTTATTGCACAGTTTAATGTGTCTCGAACTCTGACTGTGACAACAGTACTTAGCTTCAGGTGATTCTGTCCTCCTTTGTTAAAAATTGATTTATAATGTATTACATTGCAGTCGACATGTTGCTAAGCAATTCACTTAAATGTCAAGCAATTATCTAAATGCACATCGATGAGAGTTACATTTAAAGTTCCAACATAAAAATGAAACACCAAAATTAAAGAAATACTTCTGGAAAGGTTCTTAAAAAGATTATTTTGTCTAGTACTTTCTTCTCCAAACGATTATATGATCTTCAGTCTTTGTCTTCCATAGTTTTCCACTTTTTTCCTTTAATAAATTACAGCTTACATTCCAGTTTTATATATTTTCCATCATTTCCCTATGTTCCTAAGGGGAGCTATTACTTTGGGAATAATAAAACAACTTAAATCTGAGCTCAGGTATGCAATGTGTTTAACTTTGCATGTAAGGTATTATAGAAAATGGAGTATAGAACCCTGATGTGAATTTTTAACCGTATCAAAGAGGGACAGTACAATGCAGCTCTGTGTTTTGAATTGCTGACATGTGCTCGGTTTATACACTTCTCAGTTTAACTTTTCGTCGAAGCTGCCAGAAGTTGAATGAGCTGTTTGGCTCACCCTCACTTAAGTTCCTTCATGCTTTGGCAATTTATGCTCTCATTTCCTTAGTAGAAACAAAAACATAGCTCAAATGTTGCTTCAAAACTGTACTAAATATAAACGCTGGTAAGATATTAGAAAGTAAAAGGAAATGCAGTGACCATATGCATGACTATAGACATGTTTAAAGTTGGCAGACTGTAGATTTTACATGTCTCTCTACCCTTGACGGGAGCATGTAATTTGTGAGCTCTGCTAGATCATCATAGAGGTATAGGGAGCCTATCATTGCAAGTACAAGCTGAGTGGAGTGTACACTATTGTAGGTTTGTTAAAGGCAAGTGTTCTTGACTGGCACATTGAGGAAACCGTACCATTTTGGTGCAGAACTGCTCAAAAGTGAGCCTCACTAAAATCAGTTAAATCACGAGGCCATCATATTTCTGTTTATCCCAGCATACCTCTGTAACGTCATAGCTTAACACATTTCTGAAGGCCTGCTTGTTTGTATGTTCCTCTGCAGCTGGCATGTCTTTATTGTGAAATATCTTTCTTTTTAGGATAACCTGCTTGGATTCTGTAACTTCGTCTCTTTCAAGCAGAAGAACATCCCACTTGTCAGTCCACCCTTCCTTACAGTTTCCTAGACCTCACTCCTCTACATGAAAAGTTTTGCTCTCTGTTCACAGTAGGAAAGCTGTCTTGGAAACAACACTTCTCGCACACTATAGCTCAGATTTTAGCAAGCTTGAAAATCTTCACCCCTGCCAATTTGTCAGATTTATTTTGATATTTTTCAAGATGGTTGTCCACCTTCCTCTTCGCCCCTATGAAATGTTCTTCTTTATGGGCTTCCTCTGTGTTCTGCTGCCACCCTCTGATCTGCAGTCCATAGCTAATGAGAGAAACCCCAACACAGAGCCAGCCCATCCCAGCTCCTCAGTGAAAATCACCCCATCCAAACCTCAAACCAGTGCCCAGAATACTCAGCTTAAAAACCAAAGTCCTCCATCATCTGCAAAGGATGCCCCCCAAACTGGCAGTCAAAGGACTTTAGGAGATGCTGGTACCTCATCTAAACAGCAGCCAGTCAAACTCTTAATTGTGGATACTTGCATCCAGAAAGATACACAGGGAGACACCACCAACCTGACTCGGGGGCACAGCCAAGAGATGAACCTGGAACCGGGCTCTCCTCTGGTTCTAACTCACAAGATCCATGTTGTCCCAGGATCTTGCGCAGGGGACTGTGAGTCTGAATTTTCATCCCTGCGGAAGCGCTTGGAGAAGCTGGAGAAGGAGGTGTCTACCCTGAGGAACAAATGTGGGGGTCCTGATGGCACGTGTCTCCCCCCACAGCAGGGAGGAGGTAATGCATCTTACCATGCTATCCACCTTCATACTACACTCATGTTCCATTGCATCTCTTAAATAGCGTATAATGCTGTTAATATGAGTGTGTATTAACTTTTTCAGTATAGGAAGAATGTTTGTGCACTCTTGCGTCCTGCACGGTGAGAGTCAGCTCCAAAAATATAGGTGATACTATATGTAGTCTTCTATAAATAAATAAAATATTATTCAATGAAAAAATATATAAAAATCCAAAAACACTGTCCCGTTACAAGTTAACTTGTAAAATTTACAAACCCATACCCAGTTTTCAGCGTAAATTTTAAAGAATTCACTTCCAAAGTTCTAAGATAAAATTAAATTGCCAATTCTTTATTTCGAATTCTGAATCCAAGCCTGGCTTTTACCGGAATTCACTTCAACTCCACTGTCCAACCAGACAGTTCTGATGTGAGGCCACTTTCTCCTATCCATGTTTCCAAGAACAACACAAGGACCAGTGTCCGGAGGACTGCAGTGACCAGGGCCGCTGTGAGAGGGGAAAGTGCGTCTGCTTCCTGGGATTTAGTGGCCCCGACTGCAGCACTGCCACCTGTCCATCAGGCTGCCATAACAAAGGCACCTGTGTGGATGGCAGGTGCGTGTGTGACAGTGGCTACACCGGACCAGACTGCTCCGTCAAGTCCTGCCCCGGTGGCTGCGGTAATCACGGCAGGTGTGTCCATGGTAAATGTGAATGTGACCCTGGATTTTCCGGGGATGATTGCGGCACCAAATCCTGTCCCAGGAACTGCAGTGGCAAAGGACAGTGCATGCAGGGGAGGTGCATATGCTACCCAGGATACACAGGGCCCAACTGCAGCAGGTGTAAAGCTGGATTCAGTGGGGCTGAATGCGGCAGCGGTAAGTCATGCATCCATTACCCTCCATCCACTAGAGGTCAGTCTTATTTACCAAAGCCTGATATTAACAGGGAACACGCAATGCTCACTGATACAGGTATCAACAAGATATTCATAAGACTATTCACTCTGCATTGACGTGAAATGCCTCTGTGACATGACCCATTTCATGAATGTAAGACTAACTGATACGTTTCTAGGTAAAATATTGTAAAACAAAGAATTGCATTAAATGTCGCAAAAGTATGTTTTAACTGTTTCGGTATTATAGCAATGTGTATGAATGTAATTTTGGTCAGTCCCCAATTCTACTGTATACGTGGTCTATACCATTAGAATTACTAAAGAATTGCATCAGTATGATCTGCTGTTTTCTGCATTTAGTTGCAACTAAACATTTGTTTCTCCCCTGAATTTTAGAATTTAATAGCCTAAAACTTTGACCTTCTTTATTCCTAGGGAGTAGTGGGAGAGCAATTACTGAGGTAACTATAGAAACTGTGACAATGAAGCGGACACCAGGAAATGACACAATTAAAGAAAAGATACATGGGAAGTTGGACAGGACTATACTGTCCAAAAATGTGGAAAAGAAAAAGCCACAGAGAACATCAAGTAGAGGAAAAGGATTTGGGGAAAATGATCATGCCAATAAAACAAAAGTGAGGTCTGATGTGAATTTAGGCCTAGGTTCTACAAAATCAGACAGAAAACTGAACGTCGATATGAAATTGAATAATACAAAATCACGCTCAAAAGTGAAATCTGATATAACATCAGTTACAACAAAATCAGACATAAAATTGGACCCATATCTTAAATCAAATGCTACAAAATCACCCATAAAATTGGACTCAGACCAAAAAACAAATACTACAAAATCACACACAAAACTGGACTCAGGTCTGA
>JAACJT020022595.1:16922-35015 GCA_009936485.2 Gymnarchus niloticus | reverse complement strand
TGTGGGGATAGTGAATCAGAAAGTGCAATGGATTAGCAAGGAGGAAGTAAGGACAGCTATGAAGAGGATGAAGAATGGAAAGGCTATTGGTCCAGATGGCATACCTGTGGAAGCATGGAAGTGTTTAGGAGAGATGACAGTGGAGTTTCTAACCAGATTGTTTAACACAATCTTGGAATGTGAGAGGATGCCTGAGGAGTGGAGAAGAAATGTACAGGTACCGATTTTTAAGAATAACGGTGATGTGCAGAACTGTAGTAACTTCAGAGGGATAAAATTGATTAGCCATAGCATGAAGTTATGGAAAAGAGTAGTGGAGCTAGGTTGGAAGGGAGGTGATGATTAGTGAGCGGCAGTATGGTTTCATGCTGAGAAAGAGCACTACAGATGCAATGTTTGCTCTGAGGGTGTTGATGGAGAAATATGGAGAAGGTCAGAAGGAGTTGCATTGTGTCTTTGTGGACTTAGAGAAAGCATATGACAGGGTACCTAGAGAGGAGTCTGGCATTGAATCAGGAAGTCGGGAATGGCAGAGAAGTATGTAAGAGTGGTACAGGATATGTACGAGGGCAGTGTGACAGTTATGAGGTCTGCAGTAGGAGTGATGTATGCATTCAAGGTAGAGGTGGGATTACATCAAGGATCAGCTCTGAGCCCTTTCTTATTTACAATGGTGATGGACAGGTTGACAGACGAGATCAGACAGGAGCCCTCATGGACTATGATGTTTGCGAATGACATTGTGATCTGTAGTGAGAGTAGGGAGTAGGCTGAGGAGACCCTGGAGAGGTGGAGGCATGCTCTAGAGAGGAGAGGAATAAAGGTCAATAGGACTAAGAAAGAATATGTGTGTGAATGAGAGGGAGGACAGCAGAATGCTGAGGATGCAGGGAGTAGAGTTGGAGAAGGTGGATGAGTTTAAATACTTGGGGTCAACAGTTCAGAGTAACGAGGAGTGTGGAAAAGAGGTGAAGAAGAGAGTACAGGCAAGGTGAAGGGGGTGGAGAAGAGTGTCAGGATTGCTTTGGGACAGACAGGTACCAGAAAGAGTGAAAGGGAAGGTCTACAAGACAGTAGTGAGACCAGCTATGTTATATGGGCTGGAGATGGCGTGGAGGCACTGACAAAAAGACAGGGGGCAGAGCTGGAGGTGGCAAAGTTAAAGAAGTTAAAATTTGTATTGGGTGTGATCAGAATGGACAGGATTAGGAATGAGTATATTAGAGGGTCAGCTCAGGTTGGACGGTTTGGAGACAAAGCCAGAGAGGAGAGATTGCGTTGGTTTGGACATGTGCAGAGGAGAGATGCTGGGTATATTGGGAAAAAGATGCTGAGGATTGAGCTGTCAGGCAAAAGGAAAAGAGGAAGGCCAAAGAGGAGGTTTATGGATGTGGTGAGAGAGGACATGCAGGTGGGTGGTGTAACAGAGCGGGATGTGGAGGACAGGAAGAGATGGAGACTGCTGGTCCGCCGTGGTGACCCCTGATGGGAGCAGCCGAAAGAGAATGATGATGAAATGATGAGGGTTAGGCCCATAGAAATGAAGGGGAGGTCCCCACAAGGTTAGAAAGACCCAAGGAGTGCAGCCTTGGTCTGGATCACAGCACTTCCAAGTAAAAAAGTGATAACTGCAAATCGATAAATGTCTAAGTCTGCACTGGGAAAAATGACTCAGAAAGAACAGTAAAATTTTTTAAAATCATGGAAACATGACCAAGTGCAGTGGCGGCCTCATTGCGACTCCGAATGTGTGCTCTCATTCTCCCTGAGCCTGCAAGCACTCCACTGGATTGAAGCCTTCACTGACTGGATAATTTAGCTTTATCTCTCAGTACTAAGACTGTCAGAGCTTCAAACGAGCTGTTGACGCCAGGCCAGCCAAGAGCAGGATCATCCGCCCTTCATTATTAGATCTCATGCTCTCTCAAGAGCTTCCACTGACGATTTACAAGAAAAGAAAATAATAATTAATAATTAACTGCGTTCTAAATGAATAGATGCGTTCAGTGCTCTTCTGGAGGGCATGATATTCTGCAATCTTTAAGCCACTCACAGTCTGAATGCTGAGGCCAAAGGCTAAATTGGTCTGACTAACGTAATCATCACTGTAGTTAGTAATAAACAGCCGAGTCAATAATAGGCCAGCTTGACTGAAAACCTGCACCCACTGCGGCCCAGCTGGCCCTGGGAGCAGAACCCATGCATCAGTATAACATGGAGCTAAGTCTGTGAATGGTGCCTGCAGAACATCGATGGAGGGGGTAGCCACAGAAAGCAACGGCTTGAGTGAATGTACTCTAGATGGGATCACTTCCCCTTCAATAAAAATCTCAATGCAAGCAGCCTAATGCAGGGGCCTTTAAAATTTTTAATCCGAGGGCCAAAAATAGCTAACTTGGTCCCATATTGGGATTACCACAATGGCAGCAGAGTTATCAATAATCTTGGGGTGATTTGCAGCCCAATTTGGGTCATGACCCAAAGTCTAAGAAACACTGCCCTCAGGGATTAATGCTTCCTAACCAGTGGGGGGGCTGCATTATGGTGGGGGGGTAAATGGGGCAAATAGGTCCTTGCCTTTGAATTCAAGGTGATGGTTTGAAAAACACACCTCTATGCACTTTATCTGTTTCAGAGAACAAGAGAGCGCCCTTAGCTGCCAGGGTTAGAGCCTGCACTAGTGCCTTGAACCCATGTTCCCAGTTAGAGCTTGCCACGGGATTCCATGGCAACAATGGTGCGTGCTGAAATTCCAAAACAAATGGTTGGGGGTGGGGGTAGAGTTTACTTGGTGAGTTTTCTGGGCTGCAAGGGTAGCTTTTTTAAGACCTAGGTCAAAGGAAAGGTGCCTCTTTCATAACCTGTGCACATTTGCAATCATCACAATATTGTGGTATACAGCCCCCAGATGAACTCATCCGGCAACTCCATGGCTATTTTTTTTTTTTTTTACAGCTGAGGCATTTACATTCAAGGAACAGAGACAATGGCGAGATCTTTAAGGCACTCCAAGATCAGGTTGGGGTCACACCAGCATAGTGCTGCAAGCTGGTAATCGTCATGTTACATGAAAAGCTTCTCATATACAACTGGAACACAGCACACCTACAGATGGCGCTGATCATGAGAATTATGAAATGGCTCTGACCGTTGCAGATTTTTGGTGATTAAATCACGCTTTGTCCATTAATGACTCATCAGCAGGTTCTAAACAGTGACGATGGCGATCTGCTGACGCGGTGTCTGTCAGGAAAGCTGTGGTGGGAACCGACAGACTGGGCAGGGAATCACTAATCCCTCTGGGTCTGTCTGAAAACCTGAAATTAAACAAACTTTCTTTCTCTATTGATAAAAACACTGCCTAGCGACTCTGCGGTTTAGAAGGGGGACCGGACCACAGGACCTGAAGAAGCCCAAAGCAGAGAGGAGGCTGCTCAGGTATACTTTAGAGAGAGATTCTGTCAACGGTGTCACAGAGAGCGTAACTCAAACTGCTCCAACTATGGATTCACATGTGTCACATGACTCTCTTGCATGTCGTTGGCTTCTCAGTGAAAGGCACCACATTAAGGCTTCCGTGGTCTCTGTGACACTGACCAGGACATCAGGCACTGCTGTTTTACAGGGACTCTTCAGAGTGCTGTAGGGTCACTCAATCAATTACATTTTATTATTTTAGTGTGCTTTTACAAGGTGGCTGTAAAACGAACTGTTTCATGGCGATTTGTGGGAAATTTTCTCAGAGGGATTAGAAAAAAACAGCAAAGAAATGAAAAAGGCAAAACCAGGAAAAGTAGTAGTAGTAATAATAATAATAATAATAAGACTGAGAAGTGGCGTGCCTAACAATCAAGGGAAAAATCTGGTACAGGTGAATTCTTAAGGACTCCAATACTTTGCAACTGAAGATCTCTCTCCCATTCTGCAGTTCTGCCCACACATCATCTTCACAAAACCAAATCGACAAATTGATCTGCTATATTGTTTTACTCTGAAATTACTATGCCACAACTTACTTTGACACCTACAGTTATGACATATGCCACACATGAAAGAAAAACTTATTCTCTTGATTAATCAAGAAATGCCACAGGTTGTCTATCGCTTATAATTATTTGAAAAATAATAAATGATGATAAATGCAAAGATAAAACTTTGGAAGGCTCTAATCAATGATGAAATGAATTTCTGTCAGAGGACAGAAGCAAATAAATGTTAAAAGGCCACAACAACATGATGAAATATAGACAGTAGATCAGACATACAGAAAGAGGGAAGTGACATGTAAATAACGAATCAGTTCTAAGTCAAAGTCCCAGCTCCATCTCTGCCTCAGCTCAACCTCAGATTTTACAGTAACTGCTTGATGAATTTATTCTCCCCCATGCTTGCCTTAACTGTGTTAATAAAAATCTTTAAATGACTCTTATCTGCTCTGGTGGTGTGAACTCTGACAGTGAGAAATGTCCAGTACCCAGTATAGCTGTGCAGAATACACCTGCAGGCTGAATAGGGAACCAGTATTACTGGGGGGTGGATACAAGCTGGTTTTTCCATTTGCCTACGCAGTGCCCCCACTGAGCCTGTTCGTAGTCTAGCAGAGCACTCAGGATTAGCACCTGCTGGGTCAGATCAAGCCCAGCTGAAACCATTGTCTGAGTAGACCCGGACCGCTGACCCTGCCAAAGAAAGTTTTCCCTTTTTTAACTAAACACGCCTCCTGGGTAAATAAGCACGTGCCTATGAACACTGTTTACTGATGAGCCTTTAACTGAGTCATATTTCCACTACTTAAACAGAACCTACACTCTCTTAGCACCAGGCGACTCAGTCAAAGGATTTCATCAATCTGTTTTTTGCCCTCTAAGCCAGGATCATGGAGAGCCTGGAGTTTGTGCCAGCAAGCAAAGGTCAAAATATGCTGATGACCGCATGCCAGTCTCCCACCGAAAGAGCAATTAAGAGGAATCAATCCAGTGAAATGCCTTTGGACTGCTGAAAGAAATTAGAGTAGACAGATGCCATCCAGCCAAACACGGAATGCACACCCAGAGCTGAGGAAAGGATGAACACGCACTTCTGGAGGTGTGAGGTCAGAGTGCCTTCTGGCTGCCCATCATGATGTTCTTAAACGTTAGAGTCCATTTGCTAACTATCAAATGTGACATAAAACATTCTGTATCTGAAGGAGAATAAATGAATTTGCAAGGATTCAATTAATGCACAGCGTGCTCAGAGAAGATTTAATTAGAAGTCATGGTAAAATACGTTGTTAGGAATAGCCCGTTGTTCTTTTAAAGGTCCACGTTTGCCACCTGGTGGTAAAACGATATAAGTGCGGCCATTTAAAAAATGTTTAAGTTTGTTCGGTCGCTTTTCATCCTTGCTGTACAACGTCCACATAGACAAGAACACACCGTAATGTACCTTCTTTAAACCCAGAATTACCTAGAGGATACTTAATATAGAAACGTTTGAAACGTGCTGTAATTAGACATTTTTCTCTACGTTACGTATTTGTGCGGGCGAACACTGACATGGGGAAAATCCTTGCACGTGAAAGGCGATGACGTCATCGAGACGTAACCATGCGTCATAGTGCTAAGGGATGAAAATGAACAGTCTGAGCAGAGTATGGATGGCTTGCCAATGAAGGAAGCTCTTACAAAAGGTCATTGTAGAGCAAGAGCTACAAAGACTAACAGTATAAAGGATAACTGATCTTCTGAACGCTGCAACGCGTTTGCGATAGACTCCAATGATGGGCCAGTCGGTCTGTGCAACCTTGTTAATTGTCCTGGACCACCCACTGGTTCCCCACACAAGAGTTCGTTTTATTGACCTGTAACTTGGTGGGCGGTAACGTTATTTTTTGAATATGTCCTCCTCCAACAGAACAACTTCTTGAAATGGTCTGGCACCGCCGCTGTTTGGAATAAATCTCTTTCGTGAAACAGCATTGGATGAACGAGAAGCTAGCAGCGCTGGTGCACAGACTGCAGGGCGTGTCTAAAATAGATCTGAAAAAGAAAAAAGAGCATTCATCTGTGACATCTCTCCAGGACGCCTGGATGCACATTCACTCCATGTCTGCTAAAAGCTTACTTTCACTCTGTCAGCCGTGGGCTCTGACCCTAATCGCACATGTTTCCGCTTTGCTCTTTACCCGGCAGTAATGCTCGATCTGCTGTGAAATTCACCGTCTAGCCTCCCCCCGAACAGAATCCTGCGAAAACCAATGCAGTGTGCATCTCCATACAGCTACCGATTTCAGGTCTTCAGCTTTCCACCGTACGGCTGTCGGGGGTCTCTCCCTACATCACTTTGCAGTTTGTTAAATTCATGGGTAAGAACGGGGGCTCCCCCGACCTGACCCTGTGTTCGCATGCTCTAGAGATCGACGGAGGTACTTTTTTTTTCTCTTTTGTTCTGTCATTACAGCAAATTAACTCTAAGACACTGGTGGCTCTAAAGATCCAGCTGCAGACTCGATCTCTTCATTGCAGCCGGGAGCCCTATGAATATAGCAGGCTGGCTGTTTTGCCCGCTCTTATTTTTCATACGTTGTTATTTATGAGAGGCAGAGAAACACCACGGCCAGGGACCTGTCAAGGTTATAGCATTTGGTATACAAGCTCTCGCTTATTTCTGACACTTGGTGCAAATAAACACGCCTCATAAAGTCGTCGGGTTTTTGAATTCCCTCAGCATGCCTGCGAGTGTGAGAATGACGACGTTTATAACGACATCCCTGGCGTTCGTTAGCACGTCCACTGTTATAAAATTGCACTGCTGGATATTTTACTAGACTTGAAGAAGACCTGTTCAAAAGTACAGCATAAAATCTCTGCTTGAATGCGCAGCCTTGGCGGTCATGTTCTTTCACCAGCAGTCTGTCACATCTAAACGTGTTTGTAACGTCCGGTCCTTAATTGTCCTTGGATGTTCTGACGGGGAGGCGGCTTAAGAGATCCCACAACACTGTTCAATCAATACCCAGTTGAAAGCACACTAGTTTGGAGAATTTCGCCTGTCAGAACCGTTGATTTGCCATGGCTCCGTCACCGTAGCCTGGGGACAGGCACGGTCGGCTGATGAGAGGCATATGGCTGAAAGTTTGTCCAAAATTATTCGGCCTCTTAAGTCGCTTAAGGCCGCCAGCATTTCTGTACACTTTTAAGTAGCGAACTCCCATGTATCTCATTTGTAAAAATATTTAAGCACATCGTGTCGTTTCACACTGAATGTTCCACTAAAAAACAGAAGCATATTTTCACGCAAAAGAAAAGGTTTTTCCCCATTTGAACACCAGGGGGAACCATTTGACTAATTATACCAGAATAAGGCACGCGAGCAGCTTCTCCAATAGTTTGAACACAGCAAATCTCTGAATTCCTATCATGCATGAATTTGGAACAATAATTAATCCAATTACGAGATGAATGGTAAGTTCAGAGAAAAGCTGGGAATGTCTCTGTCCCTCCAGGACTAAACCAATGTTCCCTGGTGCCTCGAGTGGAAAGGTCCCCTCTGTCCCTCTTACACCAAAGTAAATGAGGACAGGCATGCCAACCATAACAAAGCAGCTCTCATGTCAGACATTCTGACAGGATTGACAGGGAGTCGGTGAAGCGAGTGCACAAAATTATTTTATTCCACATTTACTGGGACATCCCCACACATTCATTTGCAAACAAGTTAGGCGAAAGAAAAAAAAAACATCCAACCATTTTTGAGTAACATGCTCCATCTGTGTTATCCAGTGTGTGGGTGGCATTTGCTTTAAACGGTTCGGTGAGAAACCTGTTATAACAAAGAGTGTGACTGGGATCTGAACTGCATGGCTTTGAAACCCATGGAAACTTCTGGATGCACTGGAGAATCTTTACACCGAATAGCAAGAAAACTACAAGGCTGGATGTATCCCACAAATCACTAACATATACACTGTGAATGGGCAGTATGTCTGCTACCTGTTTACCGGCGCTCCCTTCTGCTGAGTCACTCAAACATCCACCGGCAGTTAGGTTACCACAGATTTCCAGAACACCTTTGATGGGCCTTAGTCTGCCTCCTGAGAGTCACAGGAAGGGTGATTCCTCTCATTTGCTCACTGCCTGTGCTCCTGGCAAACTCTCACCAGTGAAAGCTGCTTCAGCTGAGACTCTCTTGAACCCACTGAAACATCTCCGAGTTATGGCAGCCTCACTATAGACCCACGTCAGTGTGGTTATTCCTGCTTCCAATGGGGGTGTGCTTCCCTAATTAACTTAGGAATCACACCTGAAAGGCAGCAATTCAATGAGCTTGTCAAGTTCAGTTTTTCATTTTTTTTGGTAGTTAGCTTTATCCAATAGTTTACATGCTTGCCCTTTTAAACTACTAATAATATGGTGGAAATGGTCTGTCTTCACATTAGAAAGACAGATGCATCACAATACAGCAAGTGAAAAATAACATTTAATTTTCCAACCGACTAGCCCATAATACTGTTAAAATAACACACAGGAGGATGCCAGGTTTTGATATGCCTCCTTGTTCCTCTGGGTCAGACACCAAACACTCCCACACAACGAGAGGATCCGTTGGAATAATCCTGACCCCCTCAGAGACCTCCATTACGGCTAAGTGAGACAGCAGAAGGTTTATTTATTTATTTTGGCTGAAGTGTGTTTGTGGTTCATTTGGTGATGGATCTCTCCAAATAGGGGCCCCCCAGATCATGAGTAACCAAAACAGGACAGCGCAATATGTTTTGAAATCTCCTCGAGTCGACAGACTATTCAGAAAGTCCCCTCCCCCAAGTAATAACTCATTCAATTAAGCATAGGAGAGGGAGTCTTTTGCCTTTCGGGTGTTTGAAATGTAATATCTGTGCCGGGTTTCCATCGAACCTGGAGATTGCCTCGCTCCTGAGGGCCCACGGTGCACTACTGAATTTGCAGGCACAGGAAGGAGGAGGAAAAAATGCAGACACAAATTTGAAAATTGGCCTCGGATGACATTGGTCTGCCATGCTTTGATCTAGATGCCCTAATGGTGCATCCCGCAGTTACACAAACTGAAATTCAGCTTCATCTCAATCCTTTATCCAGTTTGAAATATTTAGCAGCAGGAATAGTTCATAATATTTTTAACTGATTACATCCTCAGGGCGTTGCATTTTATATCGTCTAACACTAATGCAGGATTTCCTACGAATAAGTGTGGCATGCTCTAGTTTACTTATTCATGAACATCTGCTGTACTGTAGGGTAAAACACTTAAGACCTACTGCCTCGCAGAGCATTTTGATTATACTGCATTATGGGGTGCCATGGTGGCTCATTTGGGAGTTTCCTCACTCTGCAAGGGTTTGGGGTTTGAATCCTATGAGTTCCTGTGTGTTTCCTCCTGCAATCCAAAGACATGCAGTTAGGCTAACTGGTTCCTTTAAATTACCGATAGAGTATGCTTGTGTGTGCCCCAGAGGGTGCTCCCTGTGGTCTGGTATAGGCTACAGAGCTCTCCCCTCATAACCCTCTACTAAATTAGAGATTGGAAGATTGATGAATGGATATACTCAGCTATGTATGTTAAGTCCACCTGGTTTTCTGGTCCTTCCTGTTTGTTGGTCACCTGACCTCCTGTCAGACTGATGTCATATCCTTCTTTGGCCCCTCGTCTGGCTCTTCCCGGTTCTGCTGTGCGGCTGGGTCCGGCCATGTTCGTCAGATTGCTTTTAGCTCAGGCTGCTATGTGAGTTAATGATGAACTGTGGGTGACTGTTCGAAACCAAAAAAGCACAAGTGGTGAGGGAAAATCTGTACTGCAGGCTTCAACACCGCCAAGAAACAGATAGTCAAGCAGCTTGTCTCGTTGCCATTATTCTGTTGACCACTAGAGGGAGCCAACAGCCCACTTTGAAAACACCATTCAACTAGGCCATGATCTGTGGCTTGAAATGGAGGAGAGTTATAAATAAATTAAGAAAAAAGATATTAGTAAAGATTAAATTAGAGTGACACTACAGAAAAAGAAGGCATCAAGGAAAACACAAATGACAACAAATGCTTGTTGGAATGTGAGCGCCAGCAATATGAGGCCTGTTGTGGGCCAGGATCTGTGGTGCCTCTAGGACCTAATACCTTTCAGCGAGTCACAGACAGGAACAGTACCTATTTATACGGTTCTATATGTCATGGTGTGCGTGTTAAGTTGGGCAGAAAACCACTCTGGCAGAGTCAGGTAAACTTTAAACAATATGTTCCTACCTGTTTCCTTTATATCTGGGGTAACACTTTCAGATTCCTTCACAGAAACCAGCAGCACCTGAAGTCCCGTGTGTGGCCTCCTGCAAGGTACAACAGAAATCCCATTCTGTATCCTCTGGTGGCCAGATGTGTTCCATGCACACCCCCTGGAGACTTCTCGCAGCTGCACAGCTGAGGTTCTACGGCTTGGGAGTCCCACGTGAGGGACAGCTCCGTGCCTCTCCTGCACAGAGCAGCTGGATGCTTTAACTGAGTCTACTACAAGATGCTCAGTTCTGGGACTAGAACCTATATTGTTCTGGAAGGGGAGCTGCTGGTCCACTCAGCAGAATCTCCTCAGCAATGTTGAAGTCAGCCTAAGCATGCAAGGCATGGAATGCAAATCATCATTCCACATAATATGTTACAAAAAAGAGTTACTACAACGTTAGGATGGCCATCTTGACAATATTCTGAATCTGTGATTCTGTTGTGTTCAGGACCTTTGATTTGTGAATAGCAGAAAATATGGACTGGAAGCTGAAAACAAAGAGCAATCTCAATACGTTTCAGAGCTGCTGCACAGAAGAGACCTAAGTTGTTGTGAATGATTACATTTGATGTAGAGCGATTAACAAAATTAACTATTTGCATTTTAATAACAGTATTATTGTCAGATAATGAATTAATTAGTCTCGATTAGTTTGGTATCAGCCTGACACATGGTACCCAGTGATGCATGATGGGTAATGAGACAGTGCTGCTTTGTCACAGATAACGGCTTTGGGTTGTTAAACACGACTGGCTAGGGTTTTCTTTAATGTCTTTCTTATCCTACTGAATTGAAGATGGTGGTTGATGTTGTTGTGGCTAGCTTTGTGCTGTGCCAGTATGACCTGCTTATGCTCAGTTACAGTGTGTGGGCTGGAAATGCTGTCCTTCACTTCCTCTCCCTTTAACTGATCTGAGGTCAGCCGGGGCTGTGACCTCAAGCTGACTGCCAGAAGCTGACTAATCCTCCATGATTGTTTAGCTTCTGAGCTTTTACAAATACTGCATACCTAATAAAATGAACATATTTGAAGGAGACAAAGCGGGCATTTTCATTGAGAAGGGTACTAAGATAATTACACTATCCTCGGAGACCTGAGAATTCTCCGGAAAGTGTTGAGGAACCTTTAGCCTTTAAATGCCTGCACGCAAGCCAACACGTGTTGCTCAGAAAGGCATGGGGCAGTTTTTGCTTCGTTGAACAGCAAAACAAATCCAACTGCAAATGAAACACAGGGACGTATCAGAGTGAACACAGAAGCAAAGGTCAAGCCTATCGATTACTCATCAGTCTTCAGCCTAACACGTCAACCCGATTATTGGGTGACAGATGATTGTCACATGATTTACTTGCTTTAAAAAGTTTACAATTTTTTATTTCTTTTTATATTGTTTGCATTGTCGTACAGCCATATATAGAGAATTTCAAAGTTGGCAAATCGCCATGCCACCTGTTGGCTATAAGGTATATATGCATACAAATTTCCCCCACTCCTGAAATACATGGGTGGGGGGGACTAATTAAAATGTATTACAGGGTTCTACTGAGTGAGTATTATTAAGAAATTGAATATCAAATAAGAGGCTTACATTGTTGATAACTATCAATTAATTAATGATTTATGTAGAGAGATAAGACGTCTGAATCCTCAAATCCTCAAATATTTGTGATGGGATTAGTGGGGTGTCTCATTGTCGGACAGGATGTGTAATTTCACCGTTCGGCTCCGGTAATGTTTATCGGGCGTTCTGTGATGGGGAACGAGCACACGGGTGTGACTGTTAGCGTCAGAATTAGGGCTAAAGTCAGACAGAGAAATGCAAACTCAAGAAACGATGTTAGATTACCAGAATCCAGCCAGTCACCGAGGAAGAGTAAGGAAGATAAATACAGATATACCACAAACTCAGGTGACACGGGTATTCTGTATGGGGGAATGTTGGTCCGGGTTGAAGTACTTTGATAATAATCTTCGTTAACCATTTGGATATCAGCCTGGAAAGAGGAAATTACATCTCACCATAAGTAGCCTGTCCTGGGGAGAAAAAAAAAGGAAAAAAGATGGATGTTCAAAACAATCTCTTAAGCTTTTGGAATTTGTCATGCAACCATGTGACACATGTATGTAATATAAAACATGGAAGATAATCAGTCAGAGATCTACAACAGATCTGGGAACAACGTGGCAGTGATTTGCCTGATCTTACCCCCTACATCATACAACACGCGTCCAGTGGGTTTCCTGCACACTGCTGTTCACATGGGAGATGTGACAACACTCTCAGGGTCTAGGTAAGTATGAACTTTAATTAAAATACAAACACCTTTCCTTTAAATCCCCACTGAAGTGAAATCCTAGCTGCATTTGTCAATTCTGTTTCACATTGCGTATAGATTCTCACTTCTCATCAGAATATTTTGCCGTATGCTTAATTGCTCGCCTGACTCTTTCGTCCATGTTTATGGTCATTTTCATCCATTCAAACAGCTTGATAGTTATTGGATAAATTCAGGATAAGAACACAGCTCAAGCTTACAGCAGGGATGTACTTAAACTGTCAACAAAGCCTTAAAAAGAATATTAAATTAAGAGTAATAAAAATGATTCAATAAGTGGAATTTTAGCATATGGGATAAATAACGGGAGCTATCAATTACATGTAGCCACATGTACTCTGACTCCATGGCCTTTCCAGCAATGTCACATAGTTCCACGCTATCACGGACCCTAGAGGTTTGATTAGAGGTGTGTACTTATGCGTGAACGTATGACAATGTACTTGTATCTGTGTCTCGGTTTGTGTAGACGGGTCTGCACATCTGCATATTTGCGTGAATGTGATTGGGTGTTGAAGTGCCGGCGAAGACATTTCTGTTTATGTCAGAGGCTACCGTAATGGCCCCGACTCCTCTCGTGTGACATAAACAGAAGGTAAATGGGATAAAACTCAGAGGTGGACAAGACAATACTAGATTTGATTTGCTGTCAGGATATTGGTTGGAATTAGGATTATTGTTGGCAAGGGTTTGAGTGGAGCACTTAACTCCAAGTGTAGGTGCATTGCATCCTATGGATGATTGTACTTCTGCAAAATGAACTGAGGTCTAATTTTCATCCAGAGAGATTATCTCACCGGAGTCCAAAAAGTGGAGAAGAGACAGCTGACTGGCTTAACCAGTGAAAAGGTAAAATTGCAAACATTTCACATGTCTGCCATTAGAGTACTAAATTCCACATTGTGTGCTTGGAAAGAGAGGGTTAAAACAGAAAGCCCGATTTTCAGGGGCTGAGGAAAGCAAAGTTTTGCAGATGGGTTAACATTAGACACTGACTCCCAGATATGGCTGTCATGCTCACTCAGCGTCAACCAGTCCAGCAAGAATGTTCTAGAAGTTTTCACCTCACGTGCATTGCCGGTATTTTTAATCTCTCCTCACACCTCATCACTGCAGCAGACAAACTCTCTTTGGATCCCACCCCACCCTTACGAAGAAGAGAACCTTGACGCAGAGGAGAACACGGTGCGTAGGGCCAAGGTGTGCAGGAAGTGCGTTTCCTTGGCACAGCTTCAGAAAGAGCCAACACATCTGGAAGCCCGGAGGGGCAGCTTTCTTCGGCTCAGGATAAATGACTTGTCAGGTGATTTCCACGGCTCTGGAGTTAAGGACTGTCAGAAACATCCTGGGCTCCGCGGGCAATTACGGCCTAATAACAAGCGAGTGACGGCAGTGCTGTCCCAGACGACGACTGTAACGCCTAATTGGACGTTTCAAACTGGGTTTGACGGGAGGGGGCAGGGTGGTTCCCCCCGGTTGGCTCAATTCCCGGGTTGTCAGGCTTACCGGATCCCGAGATGTCGGCGTCACAGGGAGTGATCGCCGGACCAGAAAGCGTGGCTGACAGGCGCCAGTCCTTATCGTTCTTCCCATCCCCTGATGACAGCCTAAATTAGGCTTTCAGTCAGCCTAACCGATTTAATGCTTTACAGTCCGCCACTGCCATTTTACAGTCCTCATATCTTATAGTCGACACCGTTACTCTTTACGTTGTAGATTTTGGCTTAAAGAAAGTTTACTTGAACCCCACAGTACCGTGACAACAGCTCCTTTTACTTACAAGACAAATAAACTACAAACATTCATTATGCTGTATGGAAATACCAGTTTTTCTCTACAAAAAAACGTAACGTAACCTCCATGCACACCTCCCGGGGTGTAATAAAAGATATTTACTGATGGTGCATGTGGAGTACCAGTCACAAGTGTGAAAGAAACACATTCTTCCTTTTATCAGACAGGACAACAAACAGGACACGGTAAAATTATTCCTGTGTTTACAGAGGAAATAGCAACCCATCCTTAATGATGGTACCGCACAAAACAAGTTTATCCAATAGCAACCGTATGAAATTTTTACATCAACAAGCAAGCATTTCCTGTAATATAATTATTACAGCACTATGCCAAAGTCTTGAGCCACCCCTCATTTCTTCATATTTTGCTTCCAAAGAGCTAGACTTGTATGTTTTTAATGTAGTCTTGAGGAATAGTTCTCCAAGCTTCCTGAACGACTTTGAGAGTTTTTGGCTCTCATTTTCAGTCCACTCTCAGTATAAAACTATACCAGGATTATATCTAATAGTTTTCTTGATTTCTTACTCAAATGTAAAAGGCATTAAAGTGTTGTTAAAATAGTTTCTAGAATTTATGTAATTATTTCATATTATATTTGACAATTTTCCCATTATATTATATTTTAAACTTAAGGTGAATACACTCAAACCCGGGACAGCTTTGTACCGGTTATTCACGTGTCTTTCTGCAGCTGTGCCCATCTCTACACAAACGTGTCCTTCAGAACCCTGTCAGCTAGTCACTTGCTCGGTTAGCAGAAATGACTGAAGCGACATGACATTAGTAATTAGTTGCAGGGCAGGAAATCTACTCCTCACCCGCTTACCCTGTGCAATTCTTAGTTTGGCCATGGATGACAAAGGCTGTTGGTCCCAGATCAGTGGCATGGATGCCAGTCCCCGTACTGGTGTTCCAGCCAATGGCATGTCCTGATTAATGCCGCATCACACTGTTGGGGGGGAGGTGACAGGCAGGGGGACCTCTCCTGACATCAGCTATTCCTTTAAAGCACATCCCTACCACCCAGAGAAGAAAAGGGTGAAAAAAATTATAATGGAAGAATGTAATGTGAGGGGATCTACAAATCCACGACATATCTCTTAGACAGTGGCAGTGAGAGCCGCTGTGTGACAACACGATGGAAATGAAGCAGAAATGGGTTATGAATGACACATTAGATGTGATTCATTAAGATGTCCTGCTCTAAGATGAAAGGTGACATTGATGGAAGGCTAACTAAAGCCTTTCCTTTGCTAATGTATTGTAGCATTAGCTTTGGGCCAAGCAGTGAGGTGACCTTCACCCATCTCCCTTCATGGTTGACCCCTTTGCTCAACGTGCGATCCTGGGCTTGCACATCGTGAGCGGAAAATGCCTCGGTAGTCAGGTGTGTTGCTCAGTTATGACAAGGGGCCGTGTTTTGCACTTCCCGTGCTTAGGTATGATCCTCGGCATCTCCTTCTTGGCTTGGGTGGTCTCTCCCACTCCCGGCCCCTCTCCCCTCTGAAAAACGGCATGTGATGAACATGTCATTACTGCTCAGGTGAAGCTGAGGGTGGCAGGTCAGCTAAACGAGCCATGGAAATACGGTCAGCCTTGACGTGAGTGAACACCACGTGGTGCTGAGTCATGCCGCATACATAGAACCATCCGGAAACAGGGACTCTCGAGATCCACCATCACTGAGGATGGAATCTATTTTGGCATCTTATTCTCCTGCAAATGGAGAGTTCACTGTCCACCTCAAGCTTAATTTTATATTTAAATATTGTTCAGCACTCACAAATGCACCGCAAGCTGTTTACGCAATATCCGTCAGGAAGAGATATAGCAGTAGATGACTCACTCAACGATGCTCGTCAGCAGGCTGCTTGCAGGCATTCAGGACCGTCCCTAGGGGGCGCTTGCCTGTATCGTCCACATTTCCTTTGGCAGTGCACTTCAGCTCCGGCTTGAGTCTCAGAAGAGGTCACACTGCCGTTATCTTACGTCCACATTCCTCGGTTTTAATGGCTCCCTTTCACATTCCTCCTCTACACGTCCACTTGCGATAACCGCTCTGGCTCCTAAAACATATTTGCTTCATCCCCCCCTCACAGGTCCGGAAAGAACATGACCCTGAGAACAAATTGTCTACGTTACTTGGTAATATCAACCCCCATTGATATTCGTTAAGGCAAACGATCTGAAATAACATTCCCCTGCTCAAAATATTCCCATTCTGTTGTCATTAAGACCCTAATGCATTGCTGCTGGTGGGATGTGAAGACAGCTGCTCGCCATGTTAGAAATACCCATATTACTGAATTTCTGTGTAAGGTACAGGATGTTCATGTCTGGACCATCATAACATTATCAACAGTGGACAAGGGGTTATTGATGACAGATGGGTGGTTTATCGGTTAGTTTCAGGGTTACCTAACTACTACCTACTTGTAAATGAGTAGTTCTCCTGGTTTTCAATCCATCATCACCTGTGCAGTCGTGAGAAAACAGCAGCTATTTTCTTGTCAGACTGCAACCTGGGATCACATCACATGTGGTCTTTCCCCAGTTCTTAAACTACATTCTTACATCTTTCATAATATCATATCAGTAGTGAATGACTGAATTATAATGTAAATTTCTCACTTTCCATTTACCTTTGGGTTCTTCTCTTTAATGTGCAAAAAAGAATGTGCTGGTTTTATGATTTTTTTGAGAATTCGTGTACCCATAACTCAGTGTTACTGGGTTTTCAAAGCCTACAAAGTCCCTGTGTGTTTGAAATCAAACACTTCTGGTGACAGTCTCTCTCTTCTGTCTATTTATGTTCTTTCTTTTTCTACCATTTATCATATAAAGGCTTCCCCTCCCCTTTCATGCCTCTAAGGGTCCATTGGGTTGACTTTGAACTTCATGCTTTCTTTCTGCATATATTTCATGTTTCAGTGAGCAGCACCCTAAGATCTTTGAATGTCGTGCACACACGTCCTTTACCGAGATGCAACATAATGAAGCGAATTAACAGGGAGAGGAGTAAAGAACAAATTACTGAACAAGTGAAAATGAAAAACAATGCGAGGCAGAGAGTCTGAACGAGTGTGCTAGTCACCTCACATTTCATTGCTCTTTTGTGCAAAGAGGAACGGTAATAGCACCAGAGAGGGGAGAGGAATGAGGTTTTCAAAAGCAGCCACTAGTGGGAAGACCTGCCGGACACGGAGTGGTTGCCGTAATAAAACTGACCTATAACTGTTTAGGGGCAGAGGATGTAGCATTTAGCACAGCAACCTACAATGTTAGCAGAGCACAGCAGTCCTCATTAAGTTACCTCAGTCAGGGGTACAGTTCTGTTTCTGGCTCAGAGGGTGGGTTACGCTGGGTTTCTCACAATTCATCCTTCTGCTGCCAGGCTGGTATGGCATCTGGGCTCTCAAGCTGCACCACACTGTGCCTTTGCACCTGGGTGTCATTCTGGAGGGAGAGGACATGTCCTCCCCCATGGTAATCTGAGAACACAGTAACCCCAAGTCCTGTGAAGCTATCCACAGGGTCCAGGAGCCCAGAGCAGATGTTCATGATAACCGACACTCACTCAGATGTTCATGATAACCGACACTCAGATGTCCATGATAACCGACACTCACTCAGATGTCCATGATAACCGACACTCACTCAGATGTCCATGATAAC
>JAACJT020022595.1:0-16822 GCA_009936485.2 Gymnarchus niloticus | reverse complement strand
AACCGACACTCACTCAGATGTCCATGATAACCGACACTCACTCAGATGTCCATGATAACCGACACTCACTCAGATGTTCACGATAACACTTGTACACCCAAAAATTTTGTCCAGAAATTTCTGTGGCCTCAGCATTGTTACTACAACTTTTCACCCATATAAACAATATATATTTTTGAGAAAAGGATAAATCAAAGGTACCTCATCCATAAGCAGATTTGATTTCAATGAAGTAGCAATCTTACATGATTCAAATGTCAAATTCCACCACGCATGCCAGTGACTAGTCTGTATCTGTGGACTGTACTGATATTACTGTTTACTTTATATGTGGAGAAAATAAACTGTCAACAGAATCCAGCAGGGAAGATAAACAAAGAGCGAGCCGGATGTTAGCTCAGCCGTGCCCCTGAGCACGCCGTTAGTGTCAGTAAAAATGGCACGCAATTCATGCTTGTGTATGTAACAAAGTAAGGAGGTAAGTATGCAGAAACTCTCACTTCATCGCAGAAGGCACAAAATAAGTCAACATCAGTATTCAGTCACCAATTTGATAAAACGCGCTACTAACGTCAACTGTTTGCTTCGCTATGATGTAGCCCCCCCCCCCCCCATTAGGCAGCTGCCTCCGATTGGATGACTGAGCAACACATTTAGTCATCCCTGAACAAGCTTTTCAACTGTTCTCATCGCCCCACGGGCGGTACGGAGACTTCCCGCTGAGCCTTTGGCGTGGGCTGAGGAGAAATCGTATTGCTTTAATCTCTGCCATGCTTGCCGGCCAGCGTGCCCGCCTTGATCTGTGTGGAATGATGGCCAGAGCCCAGCAGTCTTGGATGCACCCCTTCAAAAGCACTGAACCTACCATGGTGAGTGAACTTGGGCAAGGGGGTGGCAGGAGAATGGGGAGGGGAGACTGACAGACTCTTTAAAGGTCCCTGATGTGTTATATATGGCAGTGAGGGAATTTTGGGTCAAAATATGACGTGCTCATTTGCATATCCTGAAGTCACTGTGACTTTCATTAAGGCAGCTGAATTTTTCCCACCTAACCTTATACAAAGGTACAAAAGCAGAACACCTACCTTCAGGTGAAACTGCTACGCTTTAGTCTGTCCTTGATACTCTGTCACGCTTTTCCCTTCAAATATCAATGACATTGTGGGGGTCTTGAATATGGAACTATGAGAATGCAGGGTGGGCCAGTCTTGCTGGTTCTACACCCTCACCAAAACTGAGCCTAAAAGATGGAGTAACAGCATTTACTAATGGCGCCGAGGACAGAGGCTGCCTGCCGGTACATCTAATGTGTGAGTCAGGCTGCTTTAAGGGTTGCCCATTCAAGCCCCTCCTCAAGGAGAACGGAGATGAACCCTAATGCAGTATTCAGCCTACAGTTCCATGACACATCACACTGGCAGAAGACAGAGAGGGCCCACTGGAGTTCAAGTTCAGACCTCATGGCACCGCAGCATGAAGATGTATGGGTGGGTTGCCTCACAGGCCCTGATTTATACATCCAATCTCTCAGTGCCACGCAATAATTCGGCAGGTCATCTTTTCAAAGTGTGTGTATATATAATGCTTGATATAACAAGGTACCGTACATATGGCTAATCTTTTTTCTAAATAATAATAAATGAAGCCACTCTACCTTTCAGCGCTCAATAATACCTGGGTAATCATATATAAATTAACATTTCACAGGCATGCAGTCGCAGCAAGGTCAGGGGTAAAACATCACATCTAAGAAATATGCAGGAAAGAGAGAACATTCATCTCGTTTGAGTGCTCAGTAGGATGAGCAGGAGAAAAACATTTTGTGTCACTAACCCGGAAACCTGACTTAAGCTGTTTTTCTTTCTTGTTTATAAGATGCAGGTGTCAACAGCTTGCAGCTTGTACGACCTCAGGTGCATTAACAGTGAGGACACTAGCCACACCCACTCATCCACATGACCCTGCCTTAGACTCCACCCTTCCAGCTGCCAAGTCTTGCCTGAGGATTCCAGGGGCAGAGGGTGCTGTCAGCCGTGTGATTGGATGCCAGCTGGTCCTTGGGAGACAAAGAAAATAATTTAGTGGGTTGCATTGTCACTGCCCCACCCACCCATATGCTTTGTCCTGTAAGAAGCACATCTTCCCAAAGACCGTCTGTCCAGAGGGTTGGACAGACAAGCTGCACATTATTTTCTCTTCTGAAGGTCATCTAGGTGGGTTGGGCTAGGACCGCGAGTATGGGGGTGTTTAGCTGATCTTTAAGCCCCTCTCACACGCCATGTAGTTGATGTTTAGCAGAGGCTAGTGATGCGAACACAGTGCTGAGATTAATCATCACACTGTTCTCCCCTAGAGGACAGACTGACTGGCCCGATGGATGGGTGGCGACACAGGCTGCTTAGTCACAGATGCTCCTTGAGTGAAGAGAAGAATAAGAATGGCAGGAGCGTGACTGCAGGAAAATGGTGAATTAAAACCTCACCAATAGCCATCATCACAGCACGGAGAGTTGATTATTAGCCGAGTAGCTGCAGAGCTGTAGGACCTCTGGCAGTCCTTGAGATGCCCCTGGGCTTGGCATACAATAGTTTTGAGAAGTCCAGAGTGCCATAGTCCATAGGGTCCACACAGTGTGGGACCCTCCAAGTCCATAGGGTCCACACTGTGTGGGGCCCCTCAAGTCCATAGGGTCCACACTGTGTGGGGCCCTCCAAGTCCATAGGGTCCATACAGTGTGGGACCCTCCAAGTCCATAGGGTCCACACTGTGTGACATCCCTCATCATTCGTCAATCTCGAGTTCCCCGTTCGACTCAATATTTTGCCAGTTGAACCAACTCAGCAGTATACTGGGGAGTTTGGGGGCCATTTAGGAAAAGCTGGAAGCCCTGCATGTACTGTGGTCTGCCAGGACCAACCTTGGGCTTATGTGAGGCTGGGTGCTGTCCAGGGGTCTAAAGCCCATGAGTGCCACTGGACGTATTATTGGCAACATGCTCATAATAAGAACAATAATTAATAATAATAATAAAATCAACCATAACCCTTACCAGCAGAAGTGGAGGGAAAATGATGATGATGATTATTAGTGTCATCATCATCATCATTTTCATCGGTGTTGTCACTGACTGTTTATTCTAAATCCCACAACCCTGACAAGGATAAGCATCCAGAAGATGGATGGATTGATGGATGTTTGTAATGGATGTCAGCCTGCCGCTTCACGGCACATGGTCAGAGAGAGAGTGCGCTCTCATGGTCTGACCTGGGTTAATCTCTCAAAGCAAGCTGAGTGTTTGCACTGCAGTGCCGGCTGAGTTGCACCGTGCTTTCTCCTAATCAGAGTAATTACTGCCATTGTCATTTATCTGCTCAACGGATGCATTTGACCAAAGCTGCCTACATGCAGTGATGACACTTTAATTTGTTTGTCCAGCTACCATTTTGAGTTACAATATCAGAGCATGTAGTAATCAGGACCGAGCAGTAAAACCAAGACTTCACCTTAGCTGATGTTCCTTTGCCCAAAGTTACCTCCTTGTCACTACACTCCCTGCCTGACCAAACACGTCATCTAGCTCACCTGTAAACATTGGCCATTTGATGTGAGAGCTTGCCAAATTAGTTGAACACTATAATCCATGTAGTTCTTTTCTTAGAAAAAGAGAGAAAAGGAGCACAGAAAAAAAATGCATCCTCATTGCGAGTGCAAGACGAGAGTTGGGTGTCCGTAAAAATGCAAACTGCCTTGTCAGAGAGCACCCCTTCATGAAGATGGGAATAGTAGAGACTTGCGTTAAAGGAGCATAAGAGTGATCTCTGATGATTCGGAATGTTCTATTAGTGGGGGGGGCAAGTTGCAGGAGAGAGGAATTTAAAGAGCCATCGAAAGATGATAAGGGGAAAATAAATCACACCTTGATACTCTTTGGAAAGAACTGACTTGTTTCTTGTATTTTTTTCTAACTGTATAAAAAACTAAAGAGGAAAGTGGGGTGGAATCTGTGGAGAAGGAATCTGATTTGTATGCTGCCTGTGTGAGGCGGCACTGACGATTACTCCTGCAGAGGCAACGCCGGCTTCAGAACGCTCACACGCTCTCTGGCGAGAGAACCGCGGGCGTCTTTTAAGACACCCACTCAAGCATGCACATTTAAAGTTTTCCAGCAGAGATGCCAGTCATTTATTATGATTATTATTAGCTAAATCTATGGCTGTGATGTACATAGCCTCCAATCAGGCACTTACACACGCAGAGAGCAATCGACAGTGAAAGCATTTAGCACTCCTGCACACCGAGAAGCATCGCATGACCAGCAGGGTCACCATGCCTCCCTTAAAAGAGTCATTATCAGGCAAAAACTTAGACCAGGATTCCGCAATTAACAGATCACCAGCTTTGACTGTGGGGCTGCCTGCTGCATATCCATTTATAGCCAGTAGGTGGAGCAAGAGAGACATAAAATGCTCCCAAGCCTTTAAAAACGGCCTGACTTAAAATGCATTTGAAACAGTGTCAGTGTTAACCCCTCAATCTCACCTCACTCTTTCTGGTCCTTTAACTTCAGGAAAAATACAGCAAATGCACAAGAAGTGCTTGTGAACAACTCGAGAAGACTCCGCAGCTGTCTAAACTTCTCTGCTGGCTTTTTACAGTCAAATGGCATTCATCTCCTCCGCGCCTATTTACATAGACGCTGAGGTGGGTTTCTCTGGAGAGAAGGATTATGTATTCTTCTTTCACACTCCCTCATTTCCCCCTTTCTTCTTTAAAACCTTATTAAAAGCTTATGAATTTTCCTCTGTTTGAACGGGGAGCCAAGAAGTGAATAAGCATGTCATTTGGAGGGAAAGTGATAGTAAACCTTCTTCAGAAATATACCATGTTTTTTATTCTACATTATTACTGCTAAGAATCCCTAGCCAAAGTCATAGGTTTATCAAAATTTTGCCTATTTTTCAGGAAATAGCTTATGTATACATTCCATTAAACGTATGCAAAGCAGATTGTTTTTTTACGGTTGAGAAGGATTGATTTATTTATTGTTGCATTTTCTACCGGATATTGTAATGCCTGCCATCAGTATTTATTGAAGTCACTTTTCTAAATATTGTGTTTGCTGAGCACATTAACCTCAGGATTCGTGTGGTTAATACTCATTATGAGAAACCTGAATTTGGTCAATTGATACTCTCTCTTTGTGGGTAACATGTGGATATTCAGTGTCAATGGTGAACCTAGAACTACCATCTGTTTGGCGAGAATAGTGGTAACTGTGGGATTGACACTGACCACCTGTGTGATCCTCCCTCGTAAATCGGGATTGTATCCTTATGTTGTAGGGAAGCACTCTTGTCCTGAGAGGAGACCCCGCTCACCTCACCAGGAGCTCAGTTGGCTTGAGCTTCATCAGTCCAGGTACCACCTGTTAAGGTTTATCAATGACAAGGCAGAACCTTTTAAAATGGGACATCAGTGGCTGGCTCTTTAAATATGTGACAGGCATTCAGAATAGAAAAGACAATGAAGCCCACAATGAGAGTGAGATACAACTTTAAAGGAAGCAATCAATACACAGCTGCAGTCTGAGCTTTCTACTTCTGTTTGTGTTTATCTGATCCCAGAATGAGCAAAAACAGAAAGCTACTTATTTCAAGGCAATGTAGGGAACCTCCAGGCAAATGCTGGCTCACAGTTGGTTAATTTGGGCTCAGAGTCTATAACTATAAAGATTTCTGTTAACGTGTTAGTATATCACAGTGGAGAATTTGGGATAATGCTCCAGGCATAAAGAAATCTATGGTAGTAAATCAAGGATGATCATGCAAGATATTTAGATTAGCTTGTTGTAAATGGTCAAACTGTACAACTTTAACACTGGACAGCTATGGACCAAACCCCACAATGCAGCTGCAGCTTCAGAACCGGACAGCTACGGCCCAAATCACACAATGCAGCTACAGCTACAGCTTCAGCACCGGACAGCTACGGCCCAAATCACACAATGCAGCTACAGCTACAGCTTCAGCACCGGACAGCTACGGCCCAAATCACACAATGCAGCTACAGCTTCAGCACCGTACAGCTATGGCAAAAACTACGTAATGCACCTACAGCTTCAGCACTGGACAGCTATGGCCCAAACTGCATCAGTTTCAACACCGGACTTTTTAATCTCTGAAGCACACCAGTCCACCATCAGTATCAATGTCAGACAACTCCAGGAGTCCAGAGTCCATTGAGCAGGCCAAAATGAGTACAACACATGTGACAACTCATAAGAATCCCTGGAGTCTATTCCCATGACTGTGTTATGTGCACCTGATGAGTTCTCAGCAAACCTGTACAAGAACAGGACAGGTTACAGCATGTATCTAATGTGAAACAAGCAATTATGACTCCATCTATTTCTGTCAGAAAGCAGAACAATGACAATAAATCAAGCTGGTAAACAAAGTGGCCGAACTGACACCTCTCAGCCTGAAGCTGAGGCATAGCAGGTGTTTGTCCTTTACTACCCCAAAGGTAAAACTCAGCATGTCCCAAAAAAACAAACTTCTGACAGAGTCACAGACTCACCTGCCTGTATTAATGGAAGCCATTTGGCTCTAATGAAGGAAAACATGTTAATTGTGGGCTCACCACCGACCACATCAGTTGCCCATGGATTGAAATGTCAGTTCTGCCCCCTCACTGGGTGGGAGGGAAAGAACAGGTGGCAGACTGGAAGAATTACACTGCACAATAAAATGAGAGGTTCTCATTGCAGAGCTGGCAGGTTCAGCAGATAACATCTGCCCAGGCTTTTCGATAGGACAGGTGATGGTTATTAAGTGGAGGTGATTTTAAAAAATTCAGGACCGTGAGGGACGAGGCTGAATTCTGAGGCACAGTGGTGCCACAAGACCAGATGTGTGAGGACTGCAGAACAGTGCGAATGTGATGAATTGCCACAGCGCTCCTTATTAAGCAGAAGCAACGTGTGAGAATTATTAACCGGAAAGTGAAGGACATGCCAGACAGCAAATACAGTATGTCAGCTGTGTCCACAGTCCAAAGTGTGGTAGTTTAGCAGCAATGAACTTTAAGATCCCATGAGGGGAGACTACTTATCCCTGGCCAAGGATTTGCTTTACTAATAAATTATTCAAAATGATGTGGAGCTTTTCCCTGAATGGAGACATGCTGTCATTTGTTCCTGGGCTATGGAGTCATGGTTCGAAGCATAGGATAGTGGGTGGGACAAAATTGACAAGCAACCAATCATTGTCTATTAACAGCTGGACTAATGTGGCCAAGCTGCTCTTGTACAGAATGGCGGTGGGGGGGAGCGGTTTCTCCTCACATGCAATGTGATTGGGTAATTTTAGCCTGCAATGCTCAGTTTCCACTCCAATGGGCTTGACCTTTTCAACATAGTCCCACCCCCAGGATGTTAGCACAAGTGGCTGGTGGGCAGACAATCCCTGTTCTGTAGAGTGTGCTTGTGTGTATTTTGAGCCTTAGTGATTTGGTATTACAAATCCAGCAAAGAATATATCAATCACTAGAAGATTAACATAAAACTCAAATGAGAGAACAGATACAATGCTACTTTAGATAACCTGCCTTAAAATAAGTGGTTCTAAAGTTCCACTTCTCATTCTTTTCGAGAAAGTTTGTGAATAATTCAGCCTTCAGGCACAAAATGTGTCCATAAGAGAAGATATAAAGTGGAATTTGGGGACAAGCGAGGGCAGCACCCCACAAGGACACGGATACACAATGCAGTGACAAGACAAAAAAAAAAAAAGTCAAACGAGTTGGCCATTTCTGGTGTGCTGGGGGGGGCAGATTTGAGTGGCTGAAACTTTGGGAGACGGGGGACCTTAACTGGCTGTCAATGTGCTGTCGTCGTTATGTCACGGTGGACTGTCACTGCCAACAGCTCCAACTCTGAAGGCTTAACTTCTGAGACACTCCTCACAGTTCACATTACATATAAAATAAAGAACTGGACTTTGTCCTCCCACGGGTTCCTCACAAGAACACAGAGGCCAGTGACTTCATAGTAACATCTTGGGCCAATGCTGATATGACAATCAGTATACTAATGATTAAGTTCCCTTCAGCTCAAAGCCAGACCAAAGTCATTGGAGCAAAACACTACATTGCCCATCTGTGACTGACAGTCCAAGTTTCATTTTGACAGGGGTTGATTTTACTCCATATTAAAATCCTATTACATAGAAACAGCATTGCTAATGGAAGGTTCACCTGTCACTTTAATCAAATTCTATGAATGACCGGCTGCTTTAATGAGAGAGTTTCAGCAGAATTCCAGTTTAATCAGCTGCCCTGTTTCTGTGGGGAATAAACAGATAGTGGATTTTATAAGACTGTTTTTCACAGGTGTTTTTTTCCCAGCAAATGGCTTGGGGGATTCAGTACTAGTTGAGAGTTTTACATGCAAATCGATTCCCATGTAAAATGCACGATAGGTTTATTAGGCAAAAAGCAGAACTTTAGAAGGCGGCAAAGATCAGACAGCGTTCCTGGTTTTTGAGCTGAGAAGGCAAAATATTTCAGAGAATGCAGATGAATTTATAAATATATTGATGCTCGTTTTATGACTGGGGAAGGTCTGCACTCTTACTACTGTGGCTTAATTCTCTGGTCTCTGCACCACAATTCAATCTTTTATAGAAACAGAATGTTTATAAAATATAGAGGCCTTTGAGTGGTTTAATCGTGGTTAGAGCAATAATTAACTAGACTGGCTGAAAATCTTAGATGTCATTGGTTGAACAACCAGAATAAATCAGAGGGGCACAATCAAAGTTCACACCAGTTTTGCACCACTGGCATTGCATGGGATGAGCTGTGGCTGTGCTCTCTTGTGTAGGTGTTCGCTGACACCCGTTAGCTTAGCACTGAAACAGCAAAAAACCAGGGCAGACTAGAACTGCATCTACTGTACAATATCACCGTGTATCTGTTTTCAGGTGTACCGGATCACAGTTGACCCCTTCAATATACAGTGGCCTTACCTTAATGCTATTTGACAGTTTTTTTTTTTCCCCTTGCTGTGGAGTTTTTCGTTCCTCTTTCCCGATGTCTCATGGCCTTTTCCCAATGTAATTACCACTCACCCGTTAAGTGCCTGGGGGCCACGGTGTCATGAAAGGCACTATGAAATTAAATTGAATTGAATTCTGTAGCTGAGTTTACCGCACACATACAGTGTTGACTCCAGTATGTATGAAATTAATACAAAATAAGAATGAGCTACTAAAATGCAACTTTAACGTGTATCAAGAAGGTAAACAGCTGCTTCCTGTAAAGTGTGACATATTTACTTCCACGGCATCTACATTGGGGCAGCAGGTAGCCCTGCTGCAGTGATTTTGAGAAGATGGTTCTGCCTGAATCACTCTTACTAAAAATATCAGCCGTAAGATCACATAGGATAAAAGTGTCATATGAGAACGTGAATGTAATCTGTGTCCAGCCATAAGCAGCTTCACTGCCTCCGTCTCATAAGCAGATTTCATATTTATGATGACCATGGGATGTCTGGCTCAGATGAGAGATGCACCTGAACATCCCCAGAGGTGATGTGATCCCTTTGATGTAACGGCCCTTTAAGGGAGCAGCTGAAATAGTGATGCATCACAAATCAAGACGTCCACGTACACATTCAACTCTGCCAACACCATTTAAAGACCAATTTCCAAGAGTACACCTGAAAACCTTTTCTTGTACCCTAATTATTTTATTCTATGCATTATTTTCCATATCATCTTCTCGGAATATTATCAGTTCGTCAAAATTCACTGCCAAGTTTGGTCGATGGCATTTTCCAGTTTCTGGAAAACGTGGGGGATTTCAGTAGGCCTGGTTTTAAATGAGCATCGGCAGACTTACAGATGATGGGTAACACGGGACATTTAATACATGCTTCCGTAGTAAATATGACATCATTTATACATGTGATGGATTGCACACTCTTTGGTCTCTCCTCAGTCAGCTAGCGTGCTGCATATGCATGAGAGACCTATTTACATAAAGGGCAATTTGCATGAAATTATCTCAGGCACTTAAAGGTCAGGTGCAGCCCCTTCTTAATAATGGGATGCTTTTGTCTCTCAGCGTGTGGCACCGCTTCTGTCGGCCGTGTGCTTACCCCACCAAAAAGGGGCCCACTCCACTGTGCTATCAAAGCAGGGAACAAACTAACACAAGCAAAGATCTGGGGCAACAAGTTCATATGTGCGCACACACACACACACACACACACACACACACACACACACACACACACAGAGGACTAGCAGAGGATAGGCCGGTGTGTCACAGTAAATGGCGAACAAAAATGGTTGGGGGGGGAACAGGGAAACAGCTCCCAAGTTTCGTTCCTCAACTTTCTTAAAGAGATCTTCTTTTATTAACAACAAATTCCCAGAACATTGACTTCTAACATCGCATTTTTGAAGCAATGCTTTCTTAATTATGGATTTTGCTATTATGATTTTCCCCCCTGGGAATTAATATTTGCAGTGAGTGACACTTTTTAATTAGATTGTTGAGGAAGCTTGCATTCATTTTCCTGGTCAGATATTTTTGAATTTGTTTTGAGCTGCCAACAGTCAACTTTGAGATAGCAGAGCAGAGTATTTTAGGACATGTTAGTGTTCTTTGGCTGTGTGTGTGGCATGTGTTTGTGTTTCATTGAGGCTTTGAGGTTTCTGGAGCTCTTGCGGTGACTGCCAACAAAATTTAAGGCGAGCTTCCTCCTCTAGATATCAGGTGTGGTTGGGGTGGAGGCGGGTCAGAATGAGGAACATGGAGTCAAAGTTCTACGTAATTCCAGCAGAACGAGAACCACTTTAGCAAGGTTTTGGTTATCAGATGAAGGCGGGTCTAAAAAAATCCCCAGCTGAAATTTAATTGAGAAGCAAGACTGTGTGAATAAAAGAGAAGAAGTGACGAGGAGGAGCTCTCGGACTCTCCAGATTTGCATCCCATCCTCCAGAGGAGATACTGGGGATCAAGCAGCAGCATGTGGCTGTGCTCTGTGTTATTGAGTGGAAGCAAGGCTGTGAACAAACATGCTTTGGCACAGCCACGCTGACATCGGGACAAACGACAGCCTCTGAAAACTGATTTGCGGCACTCATCGAAAACCTGGATGGGGATTTTTTTTTTCCCCCCGCACTGATTTTTCATGACAAAATGTCACTTGTGGAGAGTGGGGGGGGTCAGTTTGGGATAGGGAGGGGTGGTGATGAGGCACTGCCCACCACTCCAACGGAATACTGTCCCGCTGGAGCGGAGGTAAGAGATGGATTTCGACTACAGGAATCGAGAAAAATAAAGCATTTAGCTAGACGGAGATGGAAAAATGATGCAGGGAACCCAAAGTCAATTTGTTTTGGGGGCCTCCAGTTATATATCTTATAAATTGAAAAATCCGTTTCTGCAAGAAAAACATGTTCAAGGTGCCTAATCTGAAGAGATTTAGGGTCGTGTATAAAACTCAGTGACACTTTACAGCAGCAGCTGATGGTAAACTGGCCATCAGGGTGTCTTGGAGAGTAAACCAAACAGACGACACTCTCTCATCGCTACAGACCTTTAAAGAATCTGACAGGGATGTGATTAATTAGCCTCGCTTTAGCTCATTTCTTTTGGCCTAGCTGAAAATGATTCCATTAGGCATCACATTGCAAAAGACACTATAAATGAACTCTGCTAATGAAGACCGCCCCTCCCACCCCTGCCCCCTGCCATACCAGTCTCTGTGACCATCACGTTCATTTCTGTGGGTGTAACAAGCCTCTGAGTGACTCCGGCCCCAGAAGTCACTACGTACAATGGCACTTTCAGTTAGCGGGTCGCCTGTGCAGAAGGAAATGTCACCACTACTCCAGACGGTGACCCTGGTCACATGTGGGGAGGTGGGACTTGTGAAGGAATAGGGGAGGACCACCTGGAGTAAGGGCAACCTTGCATTACCCTAACCCTAACCCCACTGGCAAAGAGGCTCTAGCGAACCTTTGTAATGGAAAACCGTGGGAGATTGATATAACCACCCAACCTTACACCGATAATGATGCCCTCACTGCGTCTACATACATTTACTCATACACACACTTACATTAACGGTGCAGCCACGTTTACGGCACTCGTCCTTCCTCACTCACAAGTGCTGATGTTTCACTGCAGTAGCTCAGGTCAAGTGCTTCATTGATGGCTAAAAGAACCCAACCGTTCCCTGAACCTTAGAGTGGCACTCAGTGAATATTTGACAGTTGTTAAAGTCACCAGCAGGAGCCTGGCACGTACAGGTCACTGCGAGATGTCGAGGACCTCACTGCTGGATTCATATGTCATTTAATAGCAAACGCCAACTCTTGCGCATGTGGACAAACACACGTTTGGGAAGCACAACACATAACGTCTCTGATACGGCTGTTGTTAATTTGTCAGATGCCTTCATATATACTAATAAGCGTATAAGCTAATTACCAGTTTTTTTTGTAACAGTGCGCTAAGTTCCTAGAGTTTTTTTTTCCTAAAATCTGGAGTGAAAAAAAAAATAAAATGGTACCGACAATGTCTGAGATCAGAAACACTATCGGGAGACTTTTCCAGGGTCTTCCTGACTTTTAACTGCTGCTGAGGAGAGATCTGTGACCTGCTTTGACTGACTTTTATTTTGAAGCTTAGATACTCTGTGATGTTCTAACATTGCCCAGACACAACACACACACAGCATCATTTAAACGAGAGGCAAGTCAACCATAGAGCCCTACAGTGAAAGTTTAAATGCTCTTTTGCCTTCTGAGTGCCATCTCTCTTCTTAAAATTTTTTAGAAAATCAAAAGAAAATAATTTGTTACCCAGTCTTACTGTATCTCTTTCCCATCTAGTCATCTGTCTGGCTATGACAACATTCCATATCAAGACAAGCAAGACAGACTCTTCTCCTCATTAGTGTTTTTTTTAGCTGCGTAAGAATGGAAACTCCAGTCAGAACCCCGATGGTGTTGGATGGTCTGCTCTGGCGGTGCCTCTCGTTAGCCCGCGTGGTTAATTACGGCATCCACCACGATGTTTACAGATCCCTGGCTCCTTGCCGCTGTGCTGGCATAATGAACCTGTGCGAGTGATCGATTCTCTGAACGACGACAACGTGGTCTCCAAAGACCACCACGCAGCGACCCCCGCAGAGACAGTGCGCCTTAATAATCACCCTCTTCTCAGTCATTAATAATCTTATGAATTATAACAGCAACAACATTATTACCTCAGAAGACTGATAGCTCATTTGAGTAATTTACGTAATATAGGCCATGCCTTCCTAACTACTCAAAGCACCCACAAAACGGCCTACCTGTCAGAACTCTGACAATAGCAGCAAAGAGCGAGCCTGGCGGCTGCTAAATCACCTGAGGTGACTTGTAGTGGCAGCACACGCACGCACGCACGCACGCACGCACACACACACACACACACACACACACACACACACACACAATTAGATACACAGTCGGTTTCCTATCTATCATTCCATCCTATCAACATTCATGCTGCTTCTCGAACACTGCCGTAGACCACATTCTGGACAGGCACTTGGAGGTCCCCTCTGGACTGGTGCACTTCAGTTGTCTGCATGCTAATGCATGGCTTCAACAGACATCCCGTGCTGATTTGCAGAGACATGAATTTAAAGCAGGCTCCAGGTTCGGGCTTGGCAAGAGGGAAGAACGGAGAACAAGTGTGCTGGGACTAGAAACAACTGGAATCTAAAGTCACAAGAGGCTCTCGCTGCTGCCCCCTGCAGGCCGCTATGCTGTCACCTGCTGTCAATGGCCTAGCGAGGTATACTTAGCAGCATAGCTAAATCTCTGGGTCATTGATCAGAAATGTGAGGCAGGCAGACCCCCAATATGAAAGTCTGCCCGCCTCACAGGCTTGCAACTAAAACGCTGGATCTGATATTAAACTCCAAACTATTGTAAGGTTCCACCTGATACAAAACATTTCTTCTGGTAAGGTAAAACATAGCAATAAAAGGCAGAATTAGAAAGGCAATAATACGGACAAACGAATCCTGTGTTATTAATAACTTATTAACAAATTACTATAGGGAGAGTTTGCTAGAGCTTGCCTGTCAAACTCAAACAGCACCTAAAAATATTCCAAATTATAAACAGGCATATATATGAGCAGGTAAACAAAGTCTCTTTGAAGAATTAGCGGAGGAGCTCAAGTCAAAAGCCGAAAAGCCGGCAGTGTAAACGCCTCTGTGGATGTGTGGCCCTCTACCCACGCAGACAGCTACAAACCGAGAATGAAATAAACACTTAAATCAGAAAATAACAAAAGCCTTTTTTTTCCTGATTGGTCAGACACCCTTTTTTAAACTATCTGAGACTCTGAGTTTGTTCCCTATTTAAATTTCAAAAGGAGAAAAGAGCTGTATAACATATTGAAATGCTAATTTCAAAGGACGCATTAAAAACATTACCTCTGGAGCCATTCCAGCTTAATCAACAGTGCATTCCGTTCAGGCAGATGAGAAATTTAGATGATAATAGCTTTTCCAATTTACAGTTCTGACGATTTTGGGTATTTCACTGTATGGGGCGGAGAATCGTGCTGATTGCCGTGACCGGAGGTAACAAGGTGGCTTATACATAAGTAGCCGACCACCTTGGACACTGCAGCGACGGCACCTCAGTACCCTGACCCACGGCCTATTAGTCTCAGTGGAACTATGGCTTTGACAAATGAGTTCCAGTTACATTTTATGAGGCGTCACTTTAACTGCCCCTAATAAATTTCACGTGAGGTCTGTGTAACGTTTTATATACATTTTAATAACATTCCTTTAATTCATCCTTGGCTTTGTCCTTCCACACATTGTGTGAATACATTAAGTATTGAAATATTATATGCCACCACAACATAGTGCTCTACCAGAATCACCGGTTAAATTGAACAGTTTTTCCCTGTTGCTTTGATTCACAGAATAAGGAATGTTGCTAGGATGAGATGCAAACTTGTTATTGTAAACCTGCCCGAAGAGATCAGCCTCTTACTTAATCCTAGTTCCCAAGAGCAAATGCAAAACTGTTAACGATAACCTCGCTGAGAAAGTCATGTCCATACTTTGTCCTGGTTTCCAATGATGAGGTGCTAACTTGCTATCTGAACATGTCGGAACCTCAGAAGGTCAACCTCTTACTTAATCCCGGTTCATAGAGCCTATGCAGTGTTTTCCTCAGTTGAATTAATCACCTGTACAAGCAGGTGTTGAAATCAGACGGTGATTCTGTGTGTGGAGTTTTCTTCTACCACAAACCAAAGTGAGGTGATCTGGTGATTCTTTAGAATGTGTGCTCGTGTGTGTATGTGCATGCAATGTGATGTGTGCAGCGGACAGGATATATTGTCACTAAAAACCCTAGTATTTTCCTGCACTAGCCTGAGAAACACAAAGAGATTACAGGCTGTGAATAAGTGACACTGCAGATTAATCAATCGATAAATACATGACTAAATTCAGGGCAAAGTAGATAAGCCGGACAGTGATGCTTTCATCGATAGTAGTTAGTTTTAGGTATGTTTAGGGTTATTTGGGCTCGCACGAATAGATATGTCTGAATCTGCTCATTTAACCCTTCAACGTCTTGGCCGGCTACACAGCCGTTCTCTTAAGAAGCGCCCCCTACTGTCTGGTGGTGTAAACTTTGGAAAATGCTGACCACTTTGAAGAGGACTCCACAGAGTTGTATTTTTTGCTATTCTCTTCCTAATTTAGCAGCCCATTTCTTTTGAGTGGCGTCGCGCCCCCCCCAGCCATGTTCGTCAGTTTCCCAGCTGGTTTGTCACTCTGCCAATCATGGAGTGCCGTGCCAGAGTGCTCGGTGCCGGCTCCATTAATGGTGCGAATCTCCCTCTAGCAGGTGCCTGACAGACAAACAAGGCTCCCCGCTGGTGGGCAGGAAGTCGTGTTTCTTTGCTGGTCGCTCCTAGCCGTTACCAGGGACACATCAGTAGCAGGATGCGAGTGGGTCACGAATATTCAGTGACGTCATCATGTTAGCATCAAGGTTTGTAATGATAATAAGCCTGACTACTAATTTAAGGCTTTGGCATCACATCAGTGGTTTAAATTTAAATTATCTGGAATCTTCAGTTGGCATGGAGGCATTCTGAATCTACAATAAGAAATGCACACTTTTATGCTTGCATTTACCAAATTAAGCTGCATTTAAACTTAAATCAGGTAACTAAAAACAGACTTGAGAAATCCATGTTTTGCATCCAATGAAGGTTGTAATTTCAGCAAACGAATGAGTGTTTTTCAGTTAGAGTCATCTCTTTGGAGAGATTGAGACACTGGCCCCGCCTCTATCACTTAAGACAGAGTAAATTCACTCATTTTTGCATAAAAATGTTCAGAGATTTAACTACATTTACAAGGAATGCAAACAGTGAACTCACAAACAGGAGATGGAATCAAGGTCTTACAAAATGGCATGGTAATAGTAATATTTCTCCTGTAATTCATCAGCTGATTTATTGGTAAAAAATTATTATTATTATTTTTTTTCCCTGATTTGCTATTACAAGCATGCATGGAAACATCATGAGAATATGAATTCAAAGCCAAACATTCAGTTCTTTTGGGTGTCAGATGTAATGAGCTCATTGCTCAGTGAAACCTTGGCATATCTGAACAATGATAGAGAAGGAGAGGGAGAAAGATAGAGAGAATGAGGGAAGATCGAGACGAAGAGTATAAAATTGGTATAAGGTGGTGGTGGTG